>VWYH01006007.1:70301-95969 GCA_013399365.1 Pampusana beccarii
TATATATATATATATTTTCTAGGCTGTAGACAAAACAGAATTTGGCAACCAAACTGTTAACTCCATACTTCAGACTGTTTCCTCTGAGTAAACCATGAAGTGAGAAAATATATTAACAGAAATAAGCAAAATTTGATTTGTTCCACTTAATGCATTTCTACCTTTATGACCTAAATAATACTGTGAACCAGGACAGAAAATAAGTGAGCGATGAGAAGCCCCTTACAGAATTCATACAAAGCACAACTTGCTTCTGGAAGTTACAGAATTCTTTAAAATACATTAAATGTGTTTCTTGGAATACGGATATAGAGTACATCTATCGTATATACAATTGAAAAGCTTGCTCACTGAAGTTAAGTTCTGAATCTTCATAGTCCACATCATTCACAGAATGAGAGAATGTGAGAACACAGACCAATGAAATAATCAAAGTAATTCTCCCACAACTGTTAGGAAAAGAAATATTAATAATTTAGTCCAGGACTAAAAACCTTCTGATTCATCTTAGATGCACCTTGCAGTTGGGTTTTAGCCTCTGGCATGATACGTCTCTAAAAATGAGTCCAAACTTTTCCAATCTCATGTTTAAGTGCTAGAAAAAATGTTTTAAGTTAATCTTCCTAGATGTTCCTCTGAGGTCTACCATATTCTACAGCAAATAGCGGTTGTGTGTTTGGATGGGACAAATATTCTCTTGCCTAGTCATTTTACCGGACTACCATATGTCTTACTGATTGAGTATTAGTGAGTAAACTACTGCAAGATACTTTGAACTAATTTGGTAAGGAAAAAAAAAAAAGAAAAAAATATTGTTCAGATTTTCTTATATGAGATTTTCTTTCTTTTCTTTTTTTTTTTTGTTTCTTTTTTTTAAATCTAAAAGTAGTGAAGGATTTATAAGCAGGTGTTTTGCTTTGCAGACTCCACTAAAGGCATACCACTACAATTGATGGGATATTTTAAGTTAAAACAGGATTAAAAGTCACAGAATGTAAAGTTGGAAGGGACTGTAATGATCATATATATATAAAGTCAGTACAAAGCAGAACTTAATTAATTCATTAACTCCTGGAGTCAAGTTACGAGAAAATAAATGCCCATCAGGGTAGCAACCCTATTTGTGTGAAGCTGGGCAGGTAATTCATCCTATCTTTGGTAATGCTTCTGATGTATAAAACAAAAATATGGGATGGAGGGGAACCATTATGAAGCCCTGTGTCTAAGATTGATGGATACCTCTTTTGCAGCTTGGTGAATAGACAGCCCATCTTTCGGCAGTCATTTTTTCAATGTCTCCTAACCTTTCTGTTGCTCTTTACTTAGTTGTATGGCATCTGAGTCCTAAATTTACCCTTTTTAAACAGAACTGCCTTCTTCATTCCAATATCCCTCCTCTTTTCCTTCCCTTGGGTAAGGCTTAGAAGGACCTGACTTCAACTGAGAAAGTCAGTAATTAATTAAATAAATTTAAAGCATAACCCCTCAGGTTTGACCTGAGAGCGGAAATTGCTCTGACCGCTCAGTGACACAGAATGTGATTACTGAAAGATTAACAACGGGAAAGACAGCTGAAGAAACCACCCAAATAGATAGTCACAAGCTGCATTTCCACTCTATTAGACCGAGAGCCATCCAGCTGGATCTTAACAGATGGTCTCAGTCTCTTGTAAAATATTAAAGTACTCCTTAATTCTATCATAGGATTTCTACTGAAGAAAGAGCTTCAATTTATTGTACTTTTGCTGCTGACAGAAATAGTTCATTGAACTGGCAGTGAAAGCACAGTGAGACACTGGGGTTACTCTGTCTCTCTGGCTAGGTGCCCACAGATGCTAGGAAGTCACTACTATTGTCATGCAGATGACAGAAAGCAAGGCACACACTGCAGCTGAATTAATTCAAATAAATGAGCTGCAAATCCAAACAGAATTTCAGCTCTGAAAATAAATCTTGGCATAACGATTAGCATCTCATGCTTCTGAGAGATCAACACTCAACTGAATAATTAAGCTGTGGTGAACAGAAGTGCAGCATTTTAAAACAATCAGAAAGATTTTTACGCAATAGCCAGGGTTGGCCAAAATATACTTTTTTTTTTTCTTTTTAAGGGGGGAGCAGAGAGGAAGGGGGATGCTAGAAGGAATAAATAAGGAGGTAGTGGTCTTTTTATTTTCTCAACTCTAGTTACAAACAGCACTCTGTGATCACAGAACTTTTCAAAGTAAACGGACTGTAATGATTTAGATGTACAATCCACTTAAAGACATTACCTGAGACTCTTAACTGCACACCAGCTTGATGAAGAATAAGCTTACTGACTTCAGAGGAATTATTCTTTATTTGCATCATCTTAACAGAAAAAATAATTGCTCCAGAATTACGCTAAAATAAGAATACTGAGTTTTGAATAATGACCTCTTTTCAGCCTTTTGTTTTTACTACTATACAATCCAACAGTCAAAAATATCCACAATGCATATCTTTCTGATTCATGAGATTTTAATACTGATTAAACAAACAAAAAAAGTTAATCAACAAGATTCTAGGATTAGACTATTTTCTCAGCATACTCTAACGTATTGTAAAAAAGGTTTATCAAAATAAAGAAAAAGTAAAATTCTTATTGAGAAAGCATGGAGGGAGTATCTCTGTGTTCCACTGTCATACTGCGAGCTTTGTCATGTTTGAAATATTAAAGCCCCTTTATCTTGGACACATGACTACTAGATACAGTCAGTTCAATCTCTATATATATTTTTAGAAAAAAAATATAATTAAATTCTATTTGTCTTTTTTTTTTTTTTTTTCTGTAAGGCATATAATGACTCATAGTGGCTTTTTGTCACTTTCACTTCTTTATTAGTAAAACCCTGAGTGATCACAGAGACACCAGAAACTCACACAGGTGTATTGGTTGCAAAGATTCATTTCAGTATGTATACTAATACAAAACCAAATACAGAGGTCTGTACTTCAGAAATATGTATTTATTGAGAAAATTGTTACACTTAACATAGCCACCCCCTGCATTTTAAATAGACTTTTCGGAGTCTGCATTTTCTGACATTGCGGGAGCAAAATAATGGACTTCATGACAGACCAATATGATCAAAGATGAAGACCCTTTATTGCATCAGCCAAGGATTTATATACACATCTATNCAGACTTTTGGGAGTCTGGATTTTCTGACATAAATTATAAAAATATCCTTCCTATTTTTCCATCAAATGGTATGTCATTGTATTGCAAAGATTTAAGGCATTAATTACAATGGACAAATCTATGCAATCATATGTCTTTAACTGAAGAGAAATAACCAGAAAACATTATAGAGTTTAGTCTTCCACATAAATTGAAAGGAATAAATCTGGTGCAATGCATCTGAAGTTTGTGCTTGTGGAATTTGATTTTCAGTTATTCATCCAGAGTTGGTTAGAATCGAGGGGTTACAAGATACTGCTGTTATAGCTGGATGTTACCTCCTGAAGGAAGAGATGTTAGTGTGCAGAGAATGAGATATCCAGTTGGTTACTTCAGAAATGGGAGTTTGCCACAAGCGGAATTTCAGTAATCACAGGATAGGTTGGAAAAGACCTCAGGAGGTCATCTGGAATAGCCTCCTATTCAAAGATAGGCCAAGTAGAAAAGGGTGCAATAGGCTATGTCAAGCTCAGCCCCAGTGACCTCCAGGGATGGAGACTCCATGCCTTTCTGGACAACTCTTCCTGTGTTTGGCCTTCCTCGCAAGGAAGTAGTTGTCTTAATGTCTAATTCAAACTTTCTGTTTTTCCAACTTGTGTTACTTCTTATCCTTCCCCTGTGGCCTTGTAAGGGAATAGTGACATCCAGCAACTCTCAAGGGCACTGAGGCAGATGAGATGGTGAGGGCAGGGCAGCAACTCACCAAGGGACACAGTCCCATGGTGCCTAGAGCAGGGCTGGGATGGGGATGATGACTGGAGTCAGTTGGGAGCCCACTGATGGCTAGGCAAGTCCACAGCAACCAGGCAGGCCTGAGGCCAAGCTGAGAAGTCAATGCTGGCATCAGCAAAGCAGATGACCAGGCCTAGCACGCTTGGCATGCAGGTCAGGCAGAGACTGGGTGGTTAGGCCTTGGTGAGTCTTGCAGCTCTCTCATCTTGCTCTTCCACAGGTCACCCATTCTTGGAATACCAAGCTGTGGAGACCTTCCTGCAACCTTTCAATACTTAAAGACTATAAGGGTGACAAAAAGAAGATTTTTTTTTACCATGTGGGTTGTGAGACACTAGAACAGGTTACCCAAACAATTTGTGGATACACCACCCCTTAAATGGTTCAAGGCCAGGCTGGAGGGGGCCTTGAGTAACCTCATGTAGTGGAAGATGTCCTGGCCACAGAAGTGGGATTGGACCTGATGATCTTTAAATGTCTCTTCCAATCAAACCATTCTATGAGTCCGTGATTATGTGATTTAGATAAACACCATATCTCATTCCCTTACTGGAAAACAGGAAAAAAAAAAATGTGTGATGTTACTTACATGATTTCTTGTATTGCTAGAAATTATTTATTGTGAAAAGTACGGAGTAGAATATATATAAAATGAAGCATTTCAATCAATGTGACCTAAAAATTTGTCTTTACAAATAATGATTACTACTAAAAGTGAAGTAGACTGCATATTATGTGAAAATAATATTTAAGAAAATATTAAATAATCTATGAAATTCCAAAGCAATGAAAATGAATAAGTAAAACTTTGTTTGATCTATGTTTTCACTAAATACTTGCCTGCTGTTACTTGTTTGGGTTTTTTTTTTGGACAAAACTGAATGCCTCACTAGTCATTTGCAAACAAAAGAGTGAACAAAACTATTAGGAAGTTTTCTTCATTAATCCACACTGGAATGATCTACCGTGTTATAATTCTGCAAAGTTCTAAGCTATTCAGAACAGCCCAGAAAAAAAAAAAATCCTTTGTTTAATTATGCAAACATGTTCTAATGTAACCACATTAATCCTGCTGTCAATCACTTACTAACATTTACATCCCTCTACAAAGTTTTTTTATAGATACTATACTCAGTGTTGTTCCAAATGCCACCTTACAATATCACTTATTTTGTTATGAACATTAGTTGCTTAGTTGAATAGAATATAGAAAAAGTCTGTAGGTATTCTACAAATAATTTCTTATTAAGAAGAGTTTGGGACAAAAGGCACAACAGCCTATAACTTCGTGATGAATCAGTAATAGGATATGAACAGACAGCTGAAATCAGCTCTCTGAAGCTGGGAACTGTAGAAGAGGAAAAAAGAATCAATAGCCCTTTTCCATGAAAACTATACAATCATAGTGCAACTAGCCTTTTGCAAAGGAAAACGGAGAAAGCTGTATTACTAAAATTTGTTAGCTGGCGTATAAACATTTTTGTCCAGTTGAATTCAAAGTTCGCACTTCAGAGGGCATTAATTCCTGTTAAAGAAACTTTTAAAATAAAACTTTATTATGTTAAGAAACATTTATTAAAAGCAGTTATTAAAACCCATCAAATTAAGGGCTATAGGAATCAATATTTGCTTTAAAAAATTCCAACAGAAAAACCAAATGAATATTAAATGCTTAACTGTTTTTCCAGGAGTTCATCCTAGCTGACAGTTGTAGCCACTTGAACCTTTTCGTTAAGAATTATTTAGTCAAAACAAACAAGTTTTATTGGGTGAAAAAAAAAGTTTTTAACATTTTATTTATAGAAAAGCATTTCTCCCATTTTGTCTGCAGATGGCAGCAAATATTCACTGAACAGCAAAACTCCATTGAGATTCATTAAGCTTCATGTACTATGTCATACTTTCAGGAAGATCGAGTTAACTGTCAGACATTTTGTTAAGGAAACGATGATATTAAATAATGTTTTAATTACACATCCAAATTTATTGAATATGTATTCCTATAATGATTAAAAGAGATTAAAATGAATAGATACCATATGTAGAAACCAATCATAGAATGTCCTGAGTTGTAAGGGACCTGCAAGGATCATCGAGTCCAATTCCTGTCCCTGCGTATGACAACCCTACAGTTCACACCATGCGTCTGAGGGTGTTGTGTAGTCTCTTCTTGAACACTTTCAGGCTTGGGACCATAACTACCTCCCTGGGAAGCCTGTTCCAGTGCTCCACCACACTCTGGGTGAAGAATCTTTTCCTAACGTCTAACCTAAACCTCCCCTGGCACATCTTCCTGCCATTCCCTCGGGTTCCATCAGTGGTTGCCAAAGAGAAGAGATTGGTGCTTACTCCTCCTCCCCTCGTGAGGAAGCTGTAGACCACAACGAGGTCTCCCCTTAGCCTTCTCCAGGCTGAACAAATCAAGTGATTTTAGCCACTCCTCAAACAGCTTCCTCTCTAAACCCCTGACCAACTTCATAGCCCTCTTCTGGATGCTCTCTAGTAGCTTAATATCTTTTTTATACTGTGGTGCCCAGAACTGCACACAGTGCTCCAGGTGAGGTCACACCAGCACACAGTAGAGAGGGACAACTATCTCCCTCACCCTGCTGGCAATGCTGTGCTTGATGTGCAATTATGTGCTTGACCCTAGGACATGGTTGTTCCTCTCGGCTGCCAGGGCACACTGTTGGTTCATGTTCAACTTGCCATCAACCAGAACCCCCAGATCACTCTCCGTGGAGGTGCTTTCCAGCATCTCGTCCCCCAGTCTGTATGTACTGCCAGGGTTGCCATGTCCCAGGTACAAAATCTGGCACTTACCCTTGTTGAACTTCATGTGGTTGGTGATTGCCCAGTTCTCCAGTTTGTCTAGAACCCCATGCAGGGCCTCTCTGCCCTCAAGAGTGTCAACTACTTCTCCCAGTTTTGTTTCACCGGCAAACTTACTTAGTATTCCTTCAAGTCCTGAGTTTAAGTCATTTATAAAGACATTGAAGAGTGCTGGCCCTAAGATGGATCCCCGTGGAACCCCACTAGTGACTGGTCACCAGCCCGACATAAGCCTATTTACTAGAACCCTTTGAGCCCGGCCTGTCAGCCAATTGCTCACCCACTGCATTGTGTTTTTATCCAGCTGTATGCTGGACATCTTATCCAAGAGGATACTGTGAGAGACAGTATCAAAGGCTTTACTGAAATCCAAAAAGATCATGTTGACAGGTTTCCCTTGGTCAGCTAGGTGGGTCATAGAATGAAACTAAGTTTGTTAAGCAGGACTTTCCCCTCATGAACACCTGCCGTCTGGGACCAATGACTGTGTTGTCATTCAGATGTTTTTTGATAACTCCCACAATAATCCTCTCTATGTATGTAGCTTTGTAAGAGTAAAGTAGGTGGGGCTTTACTGGAAAAGAGAAATTGAAATCACAGTATTTAAATTATTAATCTGCTGACTAAATTTCTTGTGTCACAGGTGCCAGTATTTCTTATCTTTGTTATTTATATTATTCCCATACTTAGAAATCCCCCATTGGGTTATAAATCCATTCCAATAGATAACATGTAAAAAGAACAAAAAGATCCTACTGTTCAGGCTCATTCATATTTATGAATCAGTTCAGACACTTCTTATCTTAACAAAGATTTTTTCTTGAGCGGAGATTAGATTTTAGTACATCTTCCAAAAAAGTAGGTATAATTTTTAGGCAAACTCTGAGGAGTCTAAGCATACAGATCTCCATCAAGAGTTATCTTTTCTCTGCCAGATAATTAATAGAGTTAATTTCTATTGCCCTTTTTTTTTTCCTGTGACTGAGAAGCTGAAGTTCACAGATGTGTTTTTAAAAGAAAATGTTAAATCTAGGTATAACACTAGCCTCAGATTTTTGTGGCTGTTCCAAAAATCAAGGAAGATGTTGGATTTTCATATATATTGGAAGAATTCTTCATAAAGAAGACAATGTAGGAGATACCATGGTCCTATCTGCCAGCTAATCACATTGATGCTAAGTATTTGTAGCTGCTGGCATAAATGTTACTATAGAATAGAATTATTGTATAATGTGGTTGCTGCTGTTTTGGTAACTCTAGACAATTTATAAATGATAATAGCAACTGAGGAACAACATCAACTGAAAACAGTCACTGGAACAACCTCCCCAGGAACTTGACAGAGTCTTGAGGTTTTCAGGACATGACCCGGACTCTCATCTAGGCTCTCTCTCCCATGAGGAGTTGAACTAGTTGATCTTTTGAGGTCCCTTCCAACCTGGGCTGTTCTATGATTCTGTGAGCAACCACATGTGGAAGAAGAAACCTTTTTTTTAGCTTGTGGGCCTCCTATGTGCTTTAAATTCTTTCATGCCTTTTTTACATGTCTGTCACATCACAATAACTGAGATCTTTGATCCCATTCTGTCACAAAAATGCCAAATGAATGTACATGAAAACTGAAGTGGGAAAAATCTGCCTAGCATACAAATTCTTGACTGGTACTTGACACTTTCGGAGCTTCTCATCAGTTTATTTATATGCAGAAATATTATTTAAAAATATATTTGGTGAGTGAAAACCAGCTAAAATACTGAGTTATTTTTACCAGAATTTAAGATAATTAATTCTTCTGGTCTGTTGTGGCCTAAAGTTCACAGTGAAATACTGTCTTCATGTAAATTACTGTCAAAATATTTAATTTATCTCAGTCACCTGTTTCCCTTTTCATTTAGAATACCTGTTTTCTTGTACCAGCATTCTTCTATAAAAACTTGAATTATCTAATCTTATAAAATTAAAGATGTTAAGGACAATTCAAGCAGGTTGCATATCTTCAGATTGTATGTATTCCTTTCAGAACCATTTATTCCTTTTTACTTGTTGATACAAACAAAAATTTGCTTCAACATTAACGCCTCTAACTTTCTCCGACTTTTTAAACATACTAATTCCAGAGGTTTTGAGTTCCTCTAAAGATAAAGCACCCGAAAACACAGAAAAAAATGGACCCAAATGATATGATACTAATCTATATAATCTTTCTGCTTTCTCAGTCCTTTGAATATTGTGAATGCTGAGACAGTCAATACTGCTGGTTCCATTGCAGCAGCAAGCAGTCAGAAGTTTGTATAAGATTAATTTCCATGTTGAAGTCATTCTGATTTCAGTTTTAATTTTCTTTTAAAATCTCTTTACGTCTGGTGTGATACTGTATATCTTATTAATAAATAGTGATGTTTCCCAATGGGTCTTTCGCAACATTGATTTATAATAAATTCAGAGGGGGAAAAAAATGACTGGCAAATATTACTGTCTTATAATGATCACAGTAAAACTGAGTATATACAATTAGAACCTCACTGCCTGAACAGCTGTGCATACTAATGCTGCAATTCTAAGCAAACAAAAAAATACCCTTGGGTAGCTTCAAGCTAATCCTGGAAATACTTAGAGTTCCTGCATACGTTCCTTTTGAAATAAAAGTTCCCTTGTTATTGAGACAATTCCACCTCTCACCATGCCCGCATTTGCCCAAGCTTGAGCATCTTAACACCTCTCTCAACTAATTCCAATTTCAATCCAGCAGCAAGTATTTCTCTGCTTGGATGCCCCAGTCTGACTTCAAGGCACCCCTTTCTGCCATTTTTACACTTGTCAATAAAATACCTTATGTAGCAACTTATTTTAGATCATTATTACGGGGCTTTTAAAGAGGAGTATATGGGGGGGGNGGGGGGGGGGGGGGGGGGGGGGGGGGGGGGGGGGGGGGGGGGGGGGGCGGCAAAGAAAGCACAATATTAAGAAGACTTCATAAGGGATCATTTGGAGACCAGCCCCTGACTAATGATATTGTTGTTAATAAGGAGACACTTCTCTAGAAGTCAGCTGGTCAGGATGATAAATTACCTGATACAAATGATTCAAGGAGCGAAACTTTCTCGCGTATAGAAGGAGCTTAGCTTGCTCAGGCTGAAGCTTGTTTCTGTGCTATCTGCTGTTATATTTTTCCACAATATAACAGTTAAGGATGCACCACCTAAACAGAAAGATCCTACATCTTTTACTAACCTAGCCATTGGGTAATCAGTGCTCTTTGAAAGGCAATAGGTTAGAGCATTGCAGATGTGAAATTTTGAAACAATTTAGATACCTGCATAATAAATATACACATAAAGAAGTACAGTAAAAACAACAACCACCAAACAAACAAAAAACAACAAAAAAATCCACAAAGTTTTAAATTTTTTGCTATCTGCGTAGGTATGATGCTTCACACCACTAAATGTTGGCACTTATAATCGTTAAGTTAGTGATTTATTATATGTCAAATAACAAGAATACTTTACTACTGTTCTTGCTAGAACTCCTTAAAATTAAGCTTTTTAATTCTAACAGAAATATATGAAGTGAGTGAACTTTACTTACAGCAGTTGTTTTTTCTCAATAATATAACACAAATCATTAAAGCAAATGCATTTATTCACTTGCCTGGAAGGCTCCTTGAGCTTTTTTTTTTTTTGCCTCTTTTTTTCCCACTTGGAGAATTTTCAATTTGATTAGGTCTACAGCTGTGCTGTTTTGTAATTGCTACAGATATATCCAAAGACTGGGCACAGATATTAGAAAATGAAACAAAATTAAACTGTCAGAGGAGCTTCCTGTTACTATGTGATAATCTGTGGAACCTACATGTCATGGAGATTATTGCCAATGATGGATTCAAACATTCTAGAATACGGGGAAAAAAATTCTGATACTCAGTCTTCCCATGTGAATACAATACCTTTTTTGTCATGTTTGTGTATTTAAACTCTTTCAATGCAGACCAGTCTTTATAAGATTTACTTATACCACAGAAGTGCTTGTTAAATAAACACAGTATCAGTATCCTGAACTTCTTAAAATGCAGTGATTGATAATGGGTCCCTCACAACCAAAACCATTCTACGATTTGATAACGATCTCAAACTTTCTTGTACTCTGTTCAAACCTTTCTCTTGTGTACCTGTGTGCGTGTATTGTGGTTTTTTTTCTTTATTCTATTTTGTATCTGCTAGCAATGCTTCTATATACCTCCGCTTACAAACATCTTTGTTTTGGCATTTATTGATCTGGGGATTTCATAAACTGCTTCAGTTTTGTATAATATATATTTAGCAAGACACATAGTGTATTATAGTAGATCCTAAGGAAGATTAATACTTGTTCTAATCTCCCAATTTTTTCAGTTTACTGACATCCTCATTTTACCATTTTATCCAGAAAAAAAAAAAAGCAGGCCCCATACCAAATAAGCTTACCATGGTTGTCTGCCCTGGCACAGAAAGTCTGTGGGCACAGTACTATGTGCTTCAGGGTTTTTTTATAGGTTTTCTTGTCATGTCTCTTTACAAATTCTTCAACTATGTGAATTTGCAGTTTAAGAATATACATCCTTTGTAAAGATATAACTTTGCATTGGGAACAGGCCAGAGAAGAAATGAGATTTTGAAAACTATCAATTTGTGCTTGATTCTCCCTTTGCTTCAGCAGATAGTAATAAAGCAGGGAATGGTGATGGGCGAGACAGGTTTTTGGCCTGGATCCACAGGATTCTTCAAGCTTTCCTGCATTGCTGATAGGTACTATTTGCGTATCTGTGTACATTCCCTGCACATCAGCCCATTAAACCTGCCTTCCCCTTGTCAGGAGCTAACACAGCTGGCTCATTGAGAGGATCCCTTCACAGTGTCCAAGGTAGGGGTACACGTCTTGCATAGACCTTCCCTTTACTGTCTGCTTATTTTCTTCTTCCCTGGTGAACTACTGCTCTCCCAGTATGTTAGAAATATAGAGAAAAACTTGGATAAAGGGAAAAATAGTAATTAGAAATATAAAGCCTAACAGTAAGAGGAATAGCAAACATTTCTACAGTATTTCATATCATTAGATTAATGTTTTGGTTCCTCATCTAAGAAATGAAAATGTTAATCCTAAAGTTTTCATTAATATAGCAACTAGAGTAATTTCAATATCCTACAGTTTGCTTGTATATTGTATATGAACAAATAATTCAGAATTAATATTCTCAATTTCATTTTAAGCTTATATTGATTACCTTTGAAGATTTGTTTTTCTAGGACATGTGTTAGGTAATCAACTTACACTGGTTTGAAAACAAGCATTGTAATGACAGCAAACTTATTACTGCTTTTTTACCAAGATAAGCTAAAAACTAGAACAGGTAGAATATGTACAAAATAACTTCTATTTTTGTGTTTTATACAGTAATAAAGTATTTCTGATATGAATTGATTTAACTTGATTTCATTTATATAAGAGCATCTATTATACTAAGACTTTAGACTGGGAAATAAAAATAGAAATTTATTATCTTATATTTATATTGTCCATATATTGCCTGTCCAAACATTACTTTAAAGGGTTTTATTCTATATTTTATATTTAATGATTCTGTTTTTACTGTAAATAAATACTGTGTTATGATGGCAAGTTAACAATCAGAACTCCACTGATAATTTGCAATTTGAAGGCTCACAACTGCAGCTACATTAGATGCCTAACTCATATGTAGAGACCATTAGACGATCTAACTGAAACGTAAATCCTTTTGAACACAAAATTCTGGACTCTGAAATGTAAATCTCTAAGTTCCATTGAGACAACTGCTTCACATTCTGGATCACTTTGTGCTTATGAATTTGACCTGTCTGGGTCATAATGCTAAACAGAGTTTAGCAAGTCTTATTTATGTTTTTTTATGTTTTTTTTCTGCCATCTGAGGCTGAAATTTTTACACTATGTTGGCACAGAACCAACAGTGCAGGATCTTAAATAGCATGATAGTTCATCACAGAAGAGATGTGGTGTCTTGGGAAACAGGTAGGGTTGGGCTGCTGTGCAACAGTCACAGAGTTACCAGCTATGTGCAGCTAATAAAAATTTTATAATAGATAGGGGTAATACTCCACTGTGAAATAAAATAAGATCATGGATTTATACATGAATTTGAAGCGAAGTTTTATAGGTCATTTTACATACTAATTAGAGAGAATTTCCCCTGCAGCACATTAGGCAGGTCAATACTACTTTATTTTCTTCTGAAGTCCACATATTGCCCTTCTGGCACAAAGGTGTAGTTTGTCAGGTTTTCCCCATTCAAAATATCCAAAACAGTGGAAGGAAGTTTTCCAGTCTCTCAGAGAAGTATATCTATAGCAGGAAACAGAGAATATCTTGAATGGCCTGGAGTGCAATGAGGGGGCATATGAACAAATGTCCTCCCAGAAACTTCCAAGGGGGTACTGAACCAGAATAAATGGTGGTGGTCTGGGAAAGCTTGGGGAGTTTGGGTTTGGGGTTTTCTTTCATTTGTTTGTTTTTCTAGTGGTCTGTTATCCCTTGTAAAAGTGATGATGTATTCAGATGGTCAAAAGACTTTTTGTAACTGTGTAAGCATTTATGACTTTATGTTAAATGCCTCCTGAAATGCCACAAACCAGTAACTTTAGAGACGCACTGATATTTTTTGGAAAAGACTAAGGATGGGCATCCTATTCCTCCGTTCTTCATAAGATGTCCTGGTTTCAGCTGGGGTACAGTTAATTTTTTTCCTAGTAGCTGGAATAGTGCTGTGTTTTGGATTTAGTATGTTGATAATACACTTACGTTCTCGTTATTGCTGAGCAATGTTTATGCCAAGTCATGGAGTTTTCAGCAAGAAGGCACAAAGGACTGGGAGAGTGCACAGCCAGGACAGCTGACCAAGAGTAGGCAAAGAGATATCCCATACCATATGACATCATGCTCAGTATATATTTTGGGGGAAGAAGAATGAAGGTGGGGACATTCGGAGTGGTGGCATTTTCTTCCCAAGTAACCTTTAAGTGTGATGGAGCCCTGCTTTTCTGGAGATGGCTAAACATCTGCCTGCCAATGGGAAGTCATGCAACTGCCACAGCTCTCTACAAAATAAATGTTTTAAAAGGAACTAACCCTAAACAGAGGGAAAAAAAAACAACCAATCAACCACAATTCCATAGCGGTGCCTGTTGACCCTGGGGCAAGGGAGTACTAACTACCCCTCTAACAATGTAGACATAATCAGTGCAGCTGATGCTTGAAGGACACATAAGACCTTCTCCAGACAAAATGCTTAGATAGCGGAACATACGCAGCAAATTAGTGTGTTCCTGGTGCCTTGGACCTCTTATTCGGTAGGTATTACTGAGCACAAAGACCACGCTTTGCAGAACATGTGGCTCTCAAGAAGACTGATTAATCTCAGCAGGCAAAACTTCAGCTGGCATCCAACAATCCTTCATAAATACTCCGACTAAATAGTGTTTGAAGTAGTGATAGCACTTCTGTCCTTGCCTAAAAATCTGCATTTGCTTCTCTTGCATTTATTTATTCTCTCTGAACCAGAAGAGATCAGCTTCTCAGTTTCCACTTCTAACTGATACTTCCAACCCAAATCAACTTCCATTAACTATTGTTTACTTCTAAAAAATAGAAAGACATCTCAAAAGCAGTGGTGAGATAGCATAAATAATATATGCATGAAGTTTTGAAAACGCTGTGCTTGAAAAGCATGTCAAAGTTAATTGAATACAAACACAAGAAATTAAGATGCTGACATAAAACAAAGAAATAAAGAAGCTAAAAAACTTCAAAAGGAGAGTAGAAACAAGAGGGATAATGCATAGACAGAATCTATTTGAAATGGAAGAAAGAAGGCCACAAAGCTATTCCGAAAGGATGTGAAGTATCATTCAAGGTAGTTAAAAATAGAAATATCATTCCTTTATGACAAGCTTATCAGTTGAAAAGCACGGAATAAATAAGTTATGATAAATAATACATAATGAATATCCGTATGTCCTACTCTGCAGTAATAATGAGAGGCTTTTTGCTAGAATTTCAACATTATAATTTTTCACAAAAATGTGTGTTGTCAGCATAAGGTCCTGTTTACATGTTGTAAGTCCTTCGGTATACATATCAAACATTTCAACATATAAGCTTGCCTCATGAGTAAGTGAACACCAAACGAGGGAGAACCCAAAAAAGTTTTACTTGACTTTCATAACCTGTAGGTTAAATAATTGAAATGGAATCTTTATAAGATTATGCTCAGGGATCCTTCCTATTAAAGGTTACAGTTACTTCTGAAAGACACTAAAAATTAATATTAATGGACATGTATTATTTGTAAGCTAAGATTTAATGGTTTTTCTGCAGTGTTGAAATTTGTGTTGTTAGTGTGAATTGTTTAAGAATGGAATGATGCATTTTATTTTCACAGAAAACTTCAAAATCTTTATTCTCTTCAAAAAGTGAGCAAATATTTATTTTTATTGTGATAATTTTGCACACTTGGCTGAAACTAGTCATAATTTTAAAAAAGAATGAGGTGTTTTAATCACATATTTTTAAAGCCTGCTTTCTGGTTAATGAAGATGTCATGCTTATGAAACTAAGTTGGTTTTTTAAGACATATAATTTCACTGCAGTCCTTAAGGAGCATGAAAACTATACCAGATATGAAAGCATGGATTTCAACTATACATGCATCAGAGATGTATCTCAGGATATGGTACAGAGGAGCACAGGCATGAGGTGGTGATAAGGGATGGGTCACAGGCTTGGTACTGAAGACACCACCACTGTAAACAAGTCACTCATGGTCAAAGTACAGACCTGGAGAAGGTCAAAATTAGTTTCAGGAGAGAAAACTAGACAAAGATGTAACATCTGACATATGTAAAATGCACTACAAATTGTTAATTTAGATTAAAAAGAGCTGCAGACCCATGAGGAAAAACAAAAGTGCAGAAGCATATTAAAGCACAGAAAAATGACTCCAAGTGGATCACAGGTTGAGAAAAGAAAGCATTGAGATGACCAGCGTATTTCGCCTCGTGAAGGACTGCAGGTCCTCAGTGTTACCTTCTCCTCTCCATCCCAACATACACGAGAATGAAGCCACCAGCTTTATGGTCCAGAGAAGAAGGAAAAGTGAGTATGACAGTAGGAGCAGGTGTAGTAATTAAGTACATATATAATGGTATTAATTGCATTATTGTTATTTCGTTTTGCTTCAACACTCTAACAGTAGTTAGTATTACTATTCCTGAGCAGAAAAAAAAAAATGGTGGTTTACAGTGAAGATATTAAAATTTATTTATTTATTTAGAAGGTTAATCCTTGATCTCTATTTTATTATTTTGTCCTACAAAACACCTGGTTTCAAGAACTAAAAAAACCTGTAGGGAGGTATAATCACTGAAAACTCTTAGGTATTCATTGTTTACTCAGACAAAAAGAGAAAGGGTTTATCTGCCTCTCTCTTTTATGTTAAGTAATATTATTGACAATAATTATAATAAGATTATAGATGCATTTGTTATGGATTTAGTAAATTCTGACTCGAAAGTCTGCTAAGCCTGTCAGTAATAACTGATTAGTATGGGGGTTTTAAGATATATGAATTATAAGAAGCACAAGTGTTCTGTATTATTTTCACTTACCTTTATGTTTAGCTCTGGAGCTACATGACAATACAAACAATTGCTCATATATAATAAAATGCTCTTTTGTTATCTAGATGATGAGAAGTACAGAAATCTTGGGACTCTGATATGCTTAAATTTGCATTTTTATAGTTTATTTATTTATTTAACTCTCTTGAGTTAGTAAGTTAACTCTTTGTCCTTTGTTTTAAAATCTGTATGAATGATTAATTCTCATCCTTTTACATATCTCAGCCTCCTTTTTTTTTTTTCAACCCAAAACAATCATTTAGCACTAAAACAGTTTAAGGATTTTATGCTAGCAAAAGCCTTAGATCAATTTTAGTTACAATATTCTGGTCGTTCACATTTTAATACCCTATACATTTATGTCTAAGTATTACGAAGAGTACATAAAAACTGCAAAAGCAACATTATACCATATTATAGATTATAAACAATTCTTTCTTTTTATTATAAACCTCATTTAAAAACAAAGTAAAAAATCAGTTCAGCTTTTTCCCTTCCAACATAAAATATGTTCCAAGCTAAGTTTTACTCCTCAGGAGTAATTAAGGAAATTGCATTTGACTCTCTTGTGGTAATAGCCTGGATGACCCACAGAGGCCTATTGCACTGGGAACTATTCTATAACCATGTAGTAGAAGTTTATGACAAAAAAAAAAAAAAAAAAAAAAAAAAAAAACTGAAAAAAAAANGTCTGAAGAACTACCACAGGAGTGCATAAATTAGAGATATATTGACTTTTTGAAAACAAGGACAAGAATATCTTAATGTGTTCTGACATATGTCCTGAGATACATCGTATTTCTCATTAAAAAAACACACAAACATATATGTATGTACATTTACCTGTGTTAGTATTAAAGAAGATGTAGACACTGACAGTAGAGTAGCTGGACACCTTCATTGCCTTTCTTGTTGAAAGCTGTCTCAGAAATTTCACGTTTTACTACATTTAAGGTTATTATTGACATCTGTGCTGGCTTTGGCTGAGTTGATTATCTTCCTAGGAGTTAGTCTGGGGCTGTGTTTTAGATTTGTGACCAATACAGTGTTGATAACACTGGGCTGTTTTCGTTATTGCTGAGCAGTGCTGACACAGAGTCAAGGCTTTTCTGTTTCTCAGGCCACCCCACCAGTGAGTAGACTAGGGGTGCATAAGACATTGGGAGGGGACACAACTGGGACAGCTGACCCCCAACTGACCAAAGGAGTATTACATGCCATATGAGATGCTCAGCAATATAAAGCTGGGGCAAGAAGAAGGAAGGGTGGGATGTTCAGAGTGATGGTATTTGTCTTCCCAAGTAACTGTGAAGCATCATGGATCCCTTCTTTCCTGGAGATGGCTGAACACCTGCCTGCCAATGGGAACTACTGACTGAATTCCTTATTTTGCTTTACTTGTGTGCACAGCTTTTGCTTTACCTATATCTCAAGCCATGCGTTTTCTCACTTTTACCCTTCTGATTCTCTCCATCCCAGTGGTAGGTAGTGAGATAGTGGCTGTGTGGTACTTAGTTGACACCTGGGGTTGATCTATGTCAACATCAACAAAGATTTTCCTTAATAGAAACTAATCACTTCTTATTTAGTCATTGAGGGAGGGAATAATATCTCGTTTGTTCATTTTTGTCTTTACAACAGTTTTTTTAAAACTTAAACATCTATTAGGAATTCTTGTCAGTTATGTTTTGTCCAAATATCTTTAATATTAGATGAATCATTTTTAGAGACAATATTACTTAATAATTTAATCCTCAAATCTTTTTATACTGCTCATATAGTTAAAACCATGAACACAGGAGAATTCGAAGAAAGAGGCCTTGTTTTGTCTAGAAAAAATATATTATGTGTAATGATAATCTAAATTAATTAAGAAACTTTTTTGGATTACCTGGCCTTTTTGAGTGAAGGTGACTTTTTCAGCTGCATGTGCTCTAGTCTCCAGAAACAATTTAAAGTTCTTATAGTCTCCCTGGGGGACTTTCAGGACTTTACCACAAAATACTTTCTGATCCTTTATTTCAAATATTTATACCATGCATAGAAGGTTTTCCACTTCCTAAAGCCCCAGAACTTCAGATTTTTTGCCTTGTCACAGTTTAACAAACAACGAGCCCTCAAATAATGTAGCTTAGCTCAGGCACTAGAGAGGCTTAAAACTAATATTCAGACAGAACTCATGGCTTCAGTCATGAAGCTAGAGCAGCGTATTTTAACAAGGCATTATGCTATGGCATTCCCATAGCTAGTAATTGTGTCAGATAGCCTGTAAACTACACAGAAAAACCTGCTTTGAGAAATGGTGATTGTAGTGGTAGTGGAAGGATTTATTTATTTCTAGTCTTTAGACAGCTCAGGATTGTTTCTTTGCTTGATTGGAAACTTATTACATGAGTAGCGAAACAATATAAGGGAGAACTTGCCCCAGTTGGAAAAAGACACTATAAGGATGATTTCTGTTGCCCAATATTGTTGCTCTGACCTTAAATAATGCATTCTAAAATAACCTGAAAAGTTCACTGTTTCCTTTCAGCCAACACTGGAAAGAGCAGCCCAGTACTTTCTATGCACATTCTATCTCATCATAACATTTCAAGATAAAATGAAACTGAAAAAAATTTAGATGTCAGAAGCAACTAGGTTGCACAGATGGAAACAGCTTTCTGCACTGACAAATTTTCAAATCAAGTGTTTAGGAAATTATATTTTGCAGTGGATAAGACATCGCTTTGATAGTGTGTGTCAGTGTCACATTCTTCGGTACACTGGAAATTGATTTTCCGTAACTCAGAGAAAAAAAAAAGGAAAACAAAATATGTGGTCCTAGTTTCATCCTTTTTTTTGCTGATAGGCAAAACAGACAAAAGCAGGCAGAGAGTTATTAAACAGCTATAAATTTCTCAATAGCCAAAATCTAAAGTGAAAAGGCAATGGGTGAGGAAGAATAAAGAGAGAGTGTTTGACCATGTGACAATCATGTCATATATCTAACGGTGGGTGTTTACAGTTCAAAATAAAATCCGAAGGGGACACAAGGTCTCTTGCAGTCTGCATATATCATGGAAACAGGAGATCTTATTAGATGCAATAAACAATAATTCTAAAAGAACTTCAAATATAAAGTGTATTTCTTTCCTATATAGATTAAGTAAATAAAAATATTCAGCTAATAAGCACTTTTAAATATTTATTAAGAAACTATAGTTAAGGAAGGAAAACCTTCCTTTCTTTGTTTAATATTTTCCCTCCTTCCTTTTCCCCTTTCTTTTAAACCCACAACTCCTGACATCCAAGAAAATGGCTCACTGGCTAGCTGAATGACTAGAGCACTTAATTACTCTAAATATATAATTTTAGCATCTGAGAATATCCAGATTTTTTAGTTAATCTTACTCAAGACGTTACAGCCCAATTTTCAATTAGTCATTTGTTTAACAGGTCATACTGGCTGCCATGATATTTGTGTAGACCTAGAGTCTCTAATTTTTCTCTGAACATGCCTATTAGATCCAGCTGTGCAGAACAATTAGGCAGAGGAATGCATCATTTTTCTAGATCATTCTCAGCCATATTTAGGAGATAGGTGCCAAGATGCTGTCAAAATTTAAATGCTTCTGAGCAGATGTGAAGACAGCCTTTCAGTGATTGTGGAACTTAGGCAAAAATTAAGGCATATAGATATTAGGTGCTGCCTGGGTGGGCTTGTTTGAAACTAAATTCCACCTTATCCCTGTACTAGGCAGCCATGGATACACATAAACTGCAAAAAATATGGTAGTGTTTCTTTAGCTAGCTTTAAGTAAGCTAGGTAGGACATTACAACCTAGCCATTGTAGCACACTATTTTACTCTACTCTTGTGCAAATGTGCAAGATTATCTCTTCTGACTGAGCAAATTCAAACTTGTATCTGCCATCCTCCAACTTACAAGTTTAATGTTTTTTATTATGAAGAATATGAGAGAACATATGTCCATTTTACTACATGTCCAAAAGTCCAAGGAAGGGAATAAAGCAGCAGAGTAGAAACATCAAAGATTTTTGCAGCATAGAAGAACAAAAAAGTGAGAGCCACCAAAGCAGTCTGTTGAGTAGCCCATCAGCATGTGTTACCTGATACTAGCTGCAAAACATTTTTTCACCCAATGTTCTTTTCTTGTGGCAGATACAATACTTTCATGTCTGGATATTACATTTAGTGTAACAGTAACATAAACAAAAACACTACATGAGAATTAATGGGGGATTTCAGAGTAATATTTTCTTTTATTTGAAAAGAAAAGCAGTTGCGAAAAAATCAGATCATTTGTTCTTGTGAAAAGTGTTGGAATCAACATTCAGAAATTCATAAAATGCCTAAGATCAGCCCGGATAGAAAATTTTTCTCTTTCAAGTAAAGATATATCTGGTTATTCTCCTAAGGATAATTTTATTCTGTTTTAATGCTTTCCAGTTGCTTCGTTCATACGAGTTATTAGGATATGCAACTCTAAAGATGAAAATGGTGAATATAGAATGTTCAATGGCAGTTAACAATAGCATGTCTGAATCTAGAAATTATTCATCTCATGAATGTATGTAGGTATTTTTCAGAATAGATATCTGACCTAGTTTGAAAATTCCTGAGGAGGGAGATGCATGCACAAATATTTGTGTTTATTCACCATAGCCCTAGAAAGGTTAAATTTGTCAGATATCTTCTGATTTCAAAGCATGGACATGATGTAACTTTTCCTTTACTCCCACGGAGTGATCAAAGTGTAGTTGATTTAAGGATCTAAACAGCAGAGAACATACTCAGTGATGGAGAACTTGGGGACTCCAAGTGTGTAATAACATGAGTAAGATTTAGGATAGGTCTGACAGGAGCTTTGTTAACTATGATCATAATGCGAGAAAATTCAGAAAGCACCTCCTCCTTTGCTCCCCTGTTGTCTCCCAGGTGATTGTTGAGACCCAACATATACACTGCTTCAGAAAAAAAAAGGAAAGAGATGAAGAGAAGCAATCATTTAAATGTTAAAAAAAACCCAGGTGCTTACAAAACGCTCTTTCATTCAAAAAGCACTAGGCATTGGGACCACCCGTAATATGTAGAAATTGATTTCTCACCTCTTTATCACACTCCTTTTCAGTTATATTTGGAATACTTAATGACGACACAAATTGTATATTCCACCTTCAGAAAGCAAAGCTAATGTTACCCCTGAGTTCACCATGGTCTTACAGTTCCCTATATAGATAGTGGCAGATCCAGGGAGGAGACGGAAAAAAAGGCTGCTAAAATTCCTTGGGATTTCCATTAAAGAACAGCTCCACAGCTACACTACAGGCAACTACCTGTGCCTTAGCAGTGAAAATCCCTGTGTTTTTCAGAGGAGGACTCAGGGACAGCATGCAAGATTGTATTTCTCGTGCACTGGTAACAACAAAACTTTCTCAAGTGAGAACTAGGAGCAATACCCTTCTACATTTTACTGTGATGAATAGGATTAACTAGATGACCTCTAAGGTCATTTCCAAATCTATTTTCCACTATTTATTGCCTTTCCTCACCTCAGTCCTCTCAGGAAACAGCTTGCCTTTTCCCCGGACACATTAATTAAATGCATCAGACTCCCACAGCAAAAACGGGTCAGCTGCAACACATGCAACATAATCACATTCACCTAGCCACCACTTCAGGGAAACCTTCTGAGTTGCAAACAGTATTCATAAGCATAAAAACCTTTCTGCAAGTGGCAGGGCACATCAAGCATCCAAGGTTATAGCTCAGAATAAGCTATTTTTTTTTCTAGAGTTGGTGATTTTACTAACTGTGCTCCATAACTGCAGGTTATTTTCTGTTTGAAATTATAGTGACCATTTGATGTTAACTATGAATCATAGCTTTAGCAAGGCACAAGGATTAAAATGTGCAAATATGCATAACAATTCTCTCCATACACCCTGATCAACAATGCAGCATGCCTTAGAAGACTTTATCTATGGGAGATGCACTGTGTGTTGTTAGGCATTTTTTTTTTCCAATTTATTACCCTCCCACTCAAGTAAATATATCCTTGGCTGGGAAAACAAAGTCTATGGCTCACAGCACTGGGTGAAAATGCTACAGATGACTTATTGAGGTGCTTGTCCCTTCAGTTCAGTCTTCCCAATTTCAGAGAGCCCTTTAGCTGTAATCACATTCTTACTAACCCAAATATATGTACCCACACCCACACAAATGAATCTTTTACTTAGTGAGAAAGATACGAAGAAACAAAACAGGACATTAAGCACCCACTATCATCTTCCCTCCAACACTTGGGAGTTCTCAGTAAGAGGAAGTCCCAGTCCCACATTCCTTTTCAACACTCAATGCCCTGCATCCTGAAACCCCAGAACAAACAAAAACTTCCTCAGCTTCTAGCTGTCTCAAGCTGTATCAATCTCTGTTGCAGCTATAATGATTCAGAAAATGGGACTACTTGATGTACATATTACTGGATCTTTTAAAGAAAATAATGCAAAGAAACAAAAAAAAAGAAGAGGAAATTATTCATAAAATGAAAATAGTTGCATACTCTTAAAGTTGCAAAGTCCTAGAAACCTAGAAAAGCATGTATAACTACATGCTAAAGCTCTTAATTGTATATGCACAAATCATTCTCACCAATCTACCCTCTCACAATCATTCAGTGCTCAAGCAACAAAAAGTCTGCCATTTCTCCATGTTCTAGAAACTTAGAGTTTAAATATTTCTCTTTTTTTTTTTTTTTTTTTTGTATCTGACCTCTAGATCTGGAAAGCGAAGAGCTAATGATAAGCATTATTATAACATTTCTTTGGCATGTGGTCTGCTGCCTATATAAAAAAAAATCTGTAAATGGTAAAATATATTAAAATTATAATATGACTTTATCTTGAAGGTAGTATTCTGTCAGTATTTGTGTTACTTGTCCCAGTGTGCTTGTCTCAGTAAACTTTATTTGTTTACAAATTTACATGAAGCACTTTCTTCCACTGCTACAGAATATTGACTTCCACAGGGTGATAAGTGTCATGCAGTTGTGCAGTATTTGCCCTTCCTCTTCCATACAGCACCAATAAGGGTAGAGGTGCAAAATATAGACAGCATTTTCTTCTTTCTTTACTTCTTCTTAGTCCCTTCTTTGTTACTTGCTTTCCCAACATATTTGTGCTGTTACTTGAATTCACTACAGCTTCTGACAGGTTCACTATCACAATATCACTAATTAAATATGGTCTCAGCTCTGAATTCATGTCTTATCCTCAGAAACCTGGAAACATGACATTATGATTCAGGTATCTAATAGTGATTAGAGAAGAGGTTCTTATATGGTTGGAAGTGAAATCTATCTAAAATATCACTAAATGGTGTTAAAGATGAGGATAGAATAAAGAAGAAAATATATTATTTTTGTGGGTATCCAGGATTTCTCAAAAAAAAAAAAGAGAAGTTAACATATTCTTTAGCAATATCAAAATTAGAATATTCTAAACACAGCTGTTCACGTTACTAAATCATCAGGGAAAGAAGCAAAGGAATGTTCTGTGCTAATTAAAATAAATTAATTCTAGAATGCAAATAAACTCTCACTGTATAGTAGCTTGAGCTCCTAAATGGGATTACCTGTGGCAAACAGCAACCCCATAAAGCTTAACTTTAAACTGCAATTTAAGAAAGTGCACACCTGTTTCTGCTATTTCTGATATTTTCGCTAGGTGGAGCTCTATGTCAAACATCCTTGCAGTTACCTTGAATACTTCATCGTGCTAATTTTGGAGATTTGTTTTAATATCCTCGGTTCACCACATCTGCTGCCATAAAATGAGGTGCAGAAACTGCATTGGCACTTTTGTTTTTGTCACTTTATATTCACTGTTTATGTAAAAGCGTAATTGTCGTGAATGATGAGAGAATTAAATAGAAAATCACAGAAGCTGTCGAAGTTAACAGGACTGTTGCTGCAGTTTCATGACATATACAGACATATCAGGTTTGTCATGGTTCACATTTTTCTTAGTTTTGCTAGAATGTTTCTGCACTGATGGCTTATTAAATAATAATTCACAAAGTTCATAAAAATTCAGTTCTGTGAGACATATTCAAATCATCGATCTCCCTTTATTGTGAATAACAGATGGCTTGATATACTATTAAAAAGAATGGAGATGCCAAATGTCAAATGAAATTTTTTTAGTTAGCATATGCATACAAAAACATGACTTATGGTGCATTTTCAGGGAAGACTAAGAACATTAATATCTTTTTAAATGTCTAAGTCTGCAAAATAATAGTCATAATCAAGCAATAGAAACGAGAGATACTTCTTCTCAGTGTTTGGGGTTTTTTGTTTGTTTCTTTGTTGGTTTATTTATTTTCTCCCCCAAAAGAAATGCTTGGCTTAATAGCAACTTTCTTTTAAAATTTGGAAAGCTCCCTGTTTTAGGAATCCTACTGGTTTTTGGAGGATGTTGTTTTGTTTTATTTTGTTTCATGGAGATGCCCTAGAGTCTAAAAAAGAAAAAATAAAAAGTTATGTTATCATGCTGTATCTTTCTTCTAGTGGTTAACACAACTATGAGCTTGTTCTTCATTCGAGATTCCATTAAATGTCACATTACTGGAAAGCTTCTGTAGCAACAATGCAAGGCAAAATAATATTATCAGGCATATCCAGTTACAGTTGAAACAAACATCTTCCAAACAAACTCTCTGTTCCACAGAAGAGAAGGAAGAGGGAAAAAAAGTAAAGTGAAGGGCAGTATTATAATATCCATGCTGCATGAATATTAGCAAATGCCCACAAGTATTAGCTCACATTTTCTTCTGGAAATGCTCTTCTTTCATTAGTTGGTTCTTGTAATTTGGCTTCTTAAAACCATCTCTTTACCTAACTTTTTTGTGTTAGGCTATTAGGTAAGTGCACTTACTGTATCTTTGTTTGTTTGAGTGTCTTTGCCTTCTTTTGTTTTCTCTGAAAGATGAGGGAAATCAAGAGAGATTAAAATAACTTCACTTTATAAAATAATCTTTTCACTACTATATAAAATTGAGTCCTTGCTGAGTCTTTAGCCTAACTGTTACATAGTGTACTCCTGCCACATGAAGCCTTAGGAAAAAAAAAAAAAAAAAAAAACAACTTATTACTTTATTTCATAAAAACAACCTTTTTACAAACAAACA
>VWYH01006007.1:96499-149037 GCA_013399365.1 Pampusana beccarii
CAACTATATAAAATTGAGTCCTTGCTGAGTCTTTAGCATAACTAAAAAATAAATTATTCCTAAAAAAAGAAACCTAAAAAAAAAAAAAAAAAAAAGTAACTTATTACTATATTCCTGGAACACAACCTCTTTGCAAAGTAACAAGAATCACTCTACCATGCAGAAATTAGTTACTTTCAACATCTCCTCCCAACATTGCTCTCTTGTGCAAGAATGCATTGTATATGCATGTCCACATGGGAGTGGGCATAGGAGGAAAAAGGCGAAAGAATGAAGTCTCCATGGTGTCTATTATGTGCCTGTTCAGCAGATGATGTTTTTGGTACAGAATCGTAATAGTTGGAGAAAGGGAAAAATAAAAATTAAAATATAATAATAATAACAATAACAACAATAATAATATCAATAATAGCAATAACAACTATAATAACAAATACAACAATAATAATAATTATAATAATAATGTTATACTGACAGATATTTTGAAGAAAGGCATGAGTTTTCTTTGCTTACTCTAAGCTAGATAGACATAAGCCATGCAACTTGTTAGCACAAACACAGCACTACACTTGTGTGCTTTAGTGAGAGGTCCAATATATTAGATCAAGCTTAATAATGTGTTAATGTAGTTATTTGGCTTCTAGTCCACTCACAGCAAAGGTGGAATAAGTTTGCATTTTTCTGAAAATAGCCTCATCCTTCATTATTGCCCTGTGGAGCTTTGTTTATGAAAACCCATGGACAAACCTAAACAAGGACTTTGTGAAGAGTGATGATGCCTCTTGGCTTTTACCATAGAACTTCAGAGGGGAAAAAAAAAATGACCTTTATTCTTCCTTTCTTCATGCAGGTGTTCAAATCTATACTAAAGATTAATGTGTGGAGATATTTTTTAAGGAAGTAAAACTTTGCTAGTGTTGGCAGAATAAGTGAAAATTCGAATAAAATATTTTAGCAATGATAAATGTGGTTAGCACTTCACTGGACCAAGATAAAGAATAAATAACAAGTAAATTTCAATTGCTAGCTAGACACGGTGGCATGCATGCTTAGAGATGCAACTATGTAAACATGACACTGCTGAGTCCTGTTGGAGAAAAGAACAGGATAGTCAACACAGTATTTCTTCAGTACTGCATGGCACTGAGAGACAAATGCCAGGAACAAGTTGATGAGAAACATGATCAACGTTTGAATGAACCATGAGTGCTGAAGGTTTTAAATACTTCTTATGTTTACACTTAATAATAATAATTAAAAAAAAAAAAGTAAAGTAAAAAAAAAAAAAGACAAGAAAAAACCACACAAACAGGTAAAACCCAACCCACCCCAACCCACCAAAACCAAAAAAAACCCCGAAAACAAACCAACCAACCAAAAAAACCCAGAAACAAACAAAAAAACCCCACCACCCAAACAAACAAACCCCACACACTCCACAAAGAGCGGGGGAGATAGGGTTTGTTAGTTTGTAAAATTTAGTTTTAAGTGGGTCAAGAGTAGTGTAGGGCAATTCTTTAACCCTGAGAGCTGAGCATTCCAGAGCTTAGAATGGACCCCCAGGTCCTAGCAGTGCCTGGACAACTTGGCGCAATGAGGAGTTATGCAGAAACTCCCAGTTCTGTATGAACAACAGTGATGTGATGACTTGAAGTCCCGGAAGAACTACATAGGATGGCAAAATGCCCAAAATAGTGAATCTTACTAAAAGGCTTAAATACTTCTCTATCACGTGTTCTGTTCTGGTGTGGCAGTGTGCTCGCCCTCACTGACCTGACCTTTTCCCATAACCCTGCTCAAGCAATAACCACCAGTGGTGATCGTGATGGATGTGTCTGGTCATGATGGATGCATCTGGCTCCAAGTGGACACAGAGGAAACAGATAACAGCACAATAGGCAAGGGCTAATTCATGGCAATGAGCACACCTAACAACACTCTTCGTCAATGTCTGACTCAAGCCAAATTTGGAAGAAACTAACATCTGCAATTGGTATGCAAATACGAGTCAATCATCTTACTCTATAAATAGTGGACAGCCCAGGGCCCTTTGCTCTCTCCTGCATGGCAATGGGCTGCACACCAGGATCTCCCCTTGGATAGAGACACATCTCAAGGTTACTCCTTGAAGCTGAGAGAATACTTATCACATCAGATAAGTATATATCACATCACAAGATGACTTGGTGAGTCAATGGCATGCTGAAACTTTGTAATCTTAGGTAAGTGATATGAAGGATAGACTGCACGTATATAATCCTTTAGGCCTAAACTGGTGACCAAGTCTGGAACTAGGTTTGGATCCAGATTTACCTAGACTCCTTTAGTAGAAGTTTAGAATGCAAGAGCGTCCTCTCTGAATTTCTTGACTCGGCGGGAAGGTCTCCCTAACAGTTTTGTCTGACCCTGTGCTCTATGCAGTAAATAATCAAGATTACCTTGCCATCAAATCCTGTTAAACCACCGTTGTATTTACCATTGAACTTTGCTGACTCACTGTTTTATATCAATAAAGTATATTGCTACTGCTCTCTCGTGAGTGAAGTGCATCACCTTCTCCACAACATCTGGATGGAAAGCTCTTCTTCCGTATCTTTTACTAACTATTTCCCAAGACTTAGAGTGTAAGAGTGTATATAAAACAATAAAAACTAAACCTGTACACAGTAAAAGCAGAAAGCATAGTGAAGGTAGACTTATGAACACAGGAGTCCTTATTCTGAGGTGAATGTTGTGTTCACTAAGAGACGAAGACATGCTGTCCAGGACCAGTGGAAAAGTAGCCCTCTCAAACACGAGTACTATGAGCTGGCAGTTCAGCACTAAGTTAAAAGATGAAGATTGAAATGGTCTCAGGCACCAAAAACATTGATCTTTCTTTCACCACTTTTTGTTTGAGACTTAGGTTAGAAAGAATATACAGTGTAGTTTTAAAAATGTATTGAAATTTTTGGTTTAAGCTTCATTTTTTGATGATATAGTACATGTAATCAGAGAACTGACAGCACACAAAAACTTTTCAATTCCATTCTATTAATTAGAGCAAGAAAGAAGCCCATTTTCTAAAACAAATTATACTGGTTTGGACATGAAATCAAGTGACGTTTGGCTTCATAAACTAAACAAGGCCCTGAGTAATTAATTCACCAGAGAAAGTGAGAATAGGTGAACAAGATGAAAACATAGTTTGAAAAAATATATCTGTAACAGATAAAAATATCTAAAACAACAGGAGCTGAGATTTTTTTTACCTCATATCCTGCAAATGAGTACTCAACACACAATTCTTTCTCTTTTAATAGCACCTCTCCAATAAAATTCACAAAGCTCTGATTTGGATTCAACTTGTCTTCTCAGGTACAAAAACACATGAATTAAGTACATAGTGGAGTCCTAGCCAGCTGGAACAACCACCTACAAAATTCAGTAAATGGCTGATGTGTAAAGGTAGAGACACTTCAGTGGAACAAAAACAACAAAAAACATGCACACGCTCTAAACCATCAGTAAGCAGTAGGTTTACATTTATTCTATTCACAGATGAAGTTTTGGTGTGTAATTTAATGGGTTGAAGAATAAATGTGCTTTTTTGAAATGTGGCTTTGCAGCCAAATCAGGATCCGTGTCTGTGTTTGACTTTTTGCCATGAATATAGAAGTTTACACGGGCAGTGATTTGCAGCTAGGTGTTGAACAGCGCTGTACTTCGCAAGCAAAAGAAAACACAGATGAAACACCAGATGTGTGTTCTAAGGTGAAATTCTCCCTGATGTGTTCCCTCTAAATACTGGCCAGACAGCTAGAGTGAATGGAATCAGGATTAATGAAAATCTGTATAATACACAGAGACACAGACAATTTTCTGACTCATACTCTGAAGATATGAACTTTCATATAATGACTAAAAGAACATGTGTATGTTTGGTATGGAGGAACAAAAATATGATCAGAACTTTTTAAATGGACCATTTGTCAGCTGCCTAAGTATAAAGTTAGAAGTTTAGGTTGAGATACCCTCCCCAAGGCTTGTGCTACTAGACATAGATTAGCACTCTGTCTGAACCAAAGGACAATGACAGCAATTAATTGGATACAAGAGGGAATTGCTGTTCGGTCATTACTGAGATACTGATTTTTGGATGGACTATGAAGTGGACAACTTCAAAATTAATCAGACTGAAAGAAAAATCGGTTTCAAAAGTAAGTTTATTTGTGTACCCTCCCAAATCTGTATATTAGGTTTCCAGCATAGAAACTACCATGAGGAAATAACAGTCTAAGGATTCTTTATAATTTATCAGTCTTCAAATTGAATAATTGAATGCAAAAGTAAATATGCATTCGTATTAAAACAAGACAGGTTTTTATAATACTGCTTATCTAGTGATTTTTTTTTCTTCCCCGTTTTATAAAACATATGTGTTTCACAAGCGGAACATTTGCATTAGTACTTCAGTAGCTATACGCAACGAATACAGCGTTTATTTGGATTGTCTGATACCTTATATTTGAACCACACAAAATCAAACAACTGAAAAAAGAGGCCAGAAAGCCCTAAAAACACAAAGGAACTTTTGCAGTAATTTAGTTGACATTCTATGATTCTTAGTAGTTAAAGATATTTGTCCTTCCTAAAGGACAGTTCAAAATCAACATGAAAACTACATATTTCATTTCTGTTAAAATAGTGTACTATTTTCAATCACCGAACAGCTGAGGTTCAAAGGGATGTCTGCAGGTCATTATTCCAATCCCGCTGCTTAAAGCAAGGTCGCCTAGAACTGGTTTCTCCAGGCCATGTCCAGTTTTGTATATTTCCAAGAATGTAAACTTCATAACCTTTCTGTGCAACCTATTCCAGTTTTCAATTACTCTAATAGTAAAGAAGGTTTTTCTTATGTTTAGGTGAAATTTCCTTACTTTATATTTGTGCCTATTGCCTCTTTAGCTGTTACTGGATACTACTGAGAACAGTGTGACTTCAGCTTCTTTACTCCACCTATCAGGTATTTAAACACATTAACAAGATCTCTCCAGACCCTTTTCTTCTCCAGCCTTAACAGTCCCAGCTCTCTCAGCCTCCTCTCATATGACAGGTGTTCTATTGCCTTTTTCCAGACTTGGTCCAGTATCTCCATGTCTGTCTTGTACCAGGGAGACCAGAACTGGATGTGTCTCACCAGTGCTAAGTAGAAAAGGATTACGTCCCTTGACTGGCTTGAAATGTTCACCTTAATGCAGCCCAGGAGACTGTTGGCCTTCTTTGCTTCAAGGTGTTTTTCGTTCATCTTGTTGTCCACTAGTACACCCAGGTCGTTTTCTGCAAAACTGTTTTCCAGAGATTCAGCTCCCACTCTGTACTAGGCCATGGGATTCTTCCTCCCCAGGTGCAGGGCTTTACATTTGCCTCTATTGAACTTCACGAGGTGCCTGTCAACCCATTTCTTCAGCCTTTTGAGGTCCCACTGAGCAGACACATACCCTCTCCTCAAGTCCAGGGCTAGACTCCTGCTATTTTCCCTGTCCTCACTTTTCAGACTGCTGAACTCCACCATATCATGGTCATTATTACTGAAGTGGCCCCTACATTTCAACTCCAGAACCGGTTCTTCCTTGTAGATTAGAATTAATCAGCTCCAACAGAGCCCATTCCTTTGCTGGCTCCTTCATCATGTGTGCCAGGAATTTATTACCAATGCACTCCAGAAACCTCCTGGATTCCTTGTGATCTTTTATGTTGCTCTTCCAGCAGATATCAAGTTGTTTCAAGTCCCAGTTAACAGGTGCTCAAGTGGAAGAGCAGCAGAAAGTAATAGTCCCAAGGCCAGACAACCCTCTACAGTCTTTCCACAATGTTCTGGATCCAAAACCCAGCAAGCAGCTATCTCCTGAGATGACAAGTCAGGATGGCAGATGGGGACCTCTCTTCCTGATTGCAGGGAGTCACCCACTACCAACATTATGCTCTTTCTCCTGTTGCTGCAAGGATTATACTCAACGGGCTGAGATGCTTTTCTAAACACAGCTCCCTGCCCCCATTTGATACAGGGGTGCTGAACCTTTTCTGTAGACACAAATCTAAAGGTGAAGCACCTTCTAGTGCTAGAAGTCACATGCTTCTAGCCTTCACCATCTCAGAAGTCTCCATTTCCCAATCCAAGAAGCCCAGCCTATGCCTATACCTCCTTCAAAAGAGATAGGGTGTTGAGACTCCTTTTGTAGATATGGGGTCTCAAGAGAAGTTCTGGTCAGTCTTTTTTTCTGGTGAACTGCAGTGCTGAGCAGGCTGCTGATCTCCTACAGCAGCTCCTTCACTTGGTGACACAGATCCTCCACCAGCATCCAACTCCTGCAGGCAAGGAACTGACTTCCTACTACTCCAGTTTCAGTGCAAATTGCTATAGGTACGGGTTGACTCTTGTCAGCATACTAGTGCTTTGGAAGGAAATCAAAGGAAAGAATGGGACAGTAAGTGACATGTATTTCTTTCAGTGGACCAAGATAATAGGAAAGAAGGAGAGGAGAGGAGAGGAGAGGAGAGGAGAGGAGAGGAGAGGAGAGGAGAGGAGAGGAGAGGAGAGGAGAGGAGAGGAGAGGAGAGGTTATTTATATAAAATTAATACAAAATGTATGTTAATTAGTTGCACACATAGGTTTATTGTATTTTTTTTTCAGCTGCAGTTCATGGCATAAATTTATATTCCATCTGAAAATCAAAATAGAAGTTTGTCATTGATAAGTTTCTTGTAGAACATAAGCATAAAACATATAATGGCATTACGAACCAGACAGGGGTGATTAGTCTTTTTTTGAAATATACAATATTTTGTTAAAGTTTAGGTTTGAATAAATTCAATACATGTGACTTGTTGACCCTGAAACTTGTTCTTACATGAAGGTAAGTAGTCATGAAATTATGAGTTACCTAACTTACAGTAAATTCAGCCAAAAGTAATACTACTTGGCATTTACTGTCTCTTTTTCAATATCAAGTAAAGTAACTAAATTCAGAGTTAATGTTGTTCATTTTAATTATCACAGTCATTAAGAACTTCTTTTAAATCACAAAAAAAATTATTCTATGCTATATTCAATCTATTAGACACAATAATTACATTTAGCGAATTTTTAAGAGGTGTTTGCTCTCTTTTTAGTAGCTAAATTCACTTGAGAAGTTGTCTTACAGATAGCAAGTTTTCATAACTTTATTCTTCATGTTGGCTTAAGATATAATTAGAGAAAATTTCCATTGGTCTAAGAAATTAGGATTGCTCATAAATCTTACCTGCTCACATTGCTGAAAAATACAGTATGGTAAAATTTACAGGTTTTTAAACAACTGCTTTATATCTGTCTCTTTTTGAGTAGAGTTTATTTACATTGTTTTAGCACTTTCTGCCACTTCAGCTGCTTTTTTAATCTTAGAATGGCAACATTTCTTTTTTTCCTTAGTTTTACTTTTTGCTCCAATACATACATAACATTTTATAACGATTTTTTTTTTCTTTTCCAAACTGAGTAGATGACTTGTAAGGTACAGCATTCTTGACAAATTAATGCAGCATTTTACGTGGCTGTCTTTGAACATTTTATGTATTTTGACTCTCAACTCAAGTCTTTCACCTAATATAGGCTCAGATTTACAAGTCGAGGTAGGTTAAAGGAAAACAAAACAGGTTTGCTAATGGGCAGTACTGTCAGGCTACACAAAAGGTAACAAAGGTTTTAGAAACAAGCTTGACACACTTCAAACGTTTTACCCTCAAGTACTTATTATGCAGATGACCCACATTTCAGATAAATCTATTTAAAAAGTCAACCAAACTGAAAGTTAGCAACATCCTGTTTATGAAATTTCTATGCTTTTCAAAGTTTACAGGGCTCTGAAAGTTCCTGTCTCACATTCTACTAAGAGCTTCCTCATTGAACAAATTTTAAGTTTACCACTTAACAAATAAGAAAAGTTCAGTCTAAGTAACTAATTATCTAATCAGTTATTGATTATGGAACTTAGTTTTGCTTCCTGATTTTATTTCTAATGATTTATCATGGGTTTTTTTCATTATTTTTTCATTTTAATATATAAATTCCAAAAATGCGTACAGTTATTTCAATAATGATTTTAAAATTCCTTTCATTTTAATGTGCTAGTGCAGTGTAATCTGTGTACCTCACTTCTATTGGACATATATAAGGAAGTGTATCAGTATTTAACTAGATATAGACAGTATCGTAGAAACTGAACACTTTTCAGATGTTTTCATGTGTACATTGTTATCCATAGCAAATACTGAACTGACATTCAAGTGAAGATTCAGTGATTTTCTTATGTTTTTGAAGGAGCATATGACCTACAGAGGAAAGCGCTATCACAGAATCACAGAATGATTTGGGCTGGGATGGAGCTCTGGAGATCATCTATTCCAGGAGTGTCAAACTCATTTTAGTAGGGAGCCACATCAGCCTTGTGGTTGCCTTCAAAGGGCCAAATGTAACTACTCCTACATTCACACAGTCCTAAAATTGCATTTGGCCCTTTGAAGGCAACCACAAGGCTGATGTGGCCCCCTACTAAAATGAGTTTGACAGCCCTGATGTAGTTCAACCCCCTACTAAAGCAGGTACACCCAGAACACATTGCACAGGATCATGTCAAGGCAGATTTTGAATATCTCCAGAGAAGGAAATTCCACAACCTCTCTGGGCAGCCTGTTCCAGTGCTCTGTCACCCTCAAGGTGAAGAAGTTTATCTTCATATTCAGATGGAACTTCCTGTGTTTCAGTTTGTGCCCGTTGCCCCTTATCCTGTCATCGTGCACTACTGAACAGAGTCTGGTCCCATCCTCTTGGCACCTGCTCTTAAGATATTTATAAGCATTAATAAGAACCACTCTCAGTCTCCTCCAATCTAAACAGACTCAGATCTCTCAGCCTTTTGTTATAAGAAAGATGCTCCAGTCCCTTGATCTTCTCTGTAGTCCTCTGCTGGACTCCCTCCAGTTGTTCCTTGGCTTTTTGAGCTGGGGCCCTAGAACTGGACACAGTACTTCAGATGTGGCCTCACTAGGGCAGAGTAGTGGGGGAGGATAGCCTCCCCCGACCTGCTGGTCACACTCTTCCTAATCGACCCTGGGATGCCACTGGCCTTCTTGGCCACATGGGCATATTGCTGGCTCATTGTTAACTTGTCCACCACATCTCCCAGGTCCTTCTACACGGAGCTGCTTTCCAGCAGGTCAACTCCTATCCCGTACTGGTGCATGGGATTATTCCTCCCTAGGTGCAGAACCCTACACTTGCCTCTGTTGAACTTCATTAGGTTCCTCTCTCACCAACTGTGTAGCCTGTTCAGGTCTTGCTGAATGGCAGCACAGCCTTCCGGTGTATCCTGCTAGTTTTGTATCATGAGCAAACTTGTTGGGGGTACACTGTCCCTTAATCCAGGTCATTGACGAATAGGTTGAACAAGACTGGACCCAGTACTGACTCTCAGGGAGCACTACTAGCTACAGGCCTCCAAGCAGACTCCGTACCATTGATCACAACCCTCTGGGCTCTGCCAATCAGCCAGTTCTCAATCCATCTCACTGTCCGCTCATCCAACCCACACTTCCTGAGTTAACCTATGAGAATGTTATGGTAAACAGTGTCAAAAGCCTTGCTGAAGTCAAGGTAGATAACATCCGCTGCTCTTCCCTCATCTACCCAGCCAGTCATGCCAGCATTGAGGGCTATAGGATTGGTTAAGCATTATTTCCCTTTGGTGAATCCATGCTGATTCTGATAACATTCTTTTCCTCCGTATTCTTGGAAATGGTGCTCAGAATGAGCTATTCCATCACCTTTCCAGGGTTTGAGGTGAGGCTGACTGGCCTGTAATTTCCTGGGTCATCCTTTTTGCCCTTTTTGAAGACTGGAGTGACATTGGCTTGACTCTAGTCCTTAGACACCTCTTATTTTCTCCATGACCTTTCCAAGATGATGGAGAGTGGCTTAGCCATAACATCTCCCAGCTCCCTCAGGACTTGTGGGTGCATCCTGTTGGGGCCCATGGATTTGTGGGTGTCCATTTTGCTTAAATGATCTCTAACCCAATCATTGTTGACCAAGGGGGAAAAAAAAAACAAACTTCTACTTCAGTGTTTTGACCGTTAGCACACATAATTATGTGGTCTAACTATGCTTGGAGTTTAGACTACAGTGGATTTTATCTACAAGTGATTTATCTTTGCATGAACTAGTCTTAGGAAAGAAGCAGACTAGTTTGGGCAGTTTCTCACATTATCACAGCATGACCTATATTACCTTATTTACAAAAAGCTTAGGTAACTATACTCTCTAACTGTTCTATACATTGCAGATATCCCTGAAGGAATCAGCTGAAAAAGTTAGGAGAGCATAAGTAGAAATCTAGTCTACAAACTAAACCTTGACGTAATGGACAGTGTTGTGTTGTGTTTGTTTCGTTTTCTTCACAGGCAGGGTAGCAAAAGGAAGTATAATGTTTTCCTCAAGTCTTCCATGTGCCATGCCTTCTGTTCTCTTGCCTGCTGCAGCCTGAACTACCCGTATCTCTTCTGGAGATTTCTCCACAGAGGCTTGCTACAGACAGGCAATGAGATTCATAGGCTAATCACTGAAGTCTTATATTCTAAGTATTTCTGGACATAAAATACTTGTTCTCAGGTATGTACAAACATGACACAACGGATGATAACTACAGATAGATAAATGATCATAATAATAAGCACTGGGAGTGGATATGATAAAGAATATATAAATTTCTGTCAACAAGGTATTGAATTTTCTGCCTTTAATAGTAAATGTCACAACTCCTCTTTCAGTCCTATGTTTTCAAACTGTGAGTTATGATACCCAAGAGGGTCACAGGAGGATTCAAAGAACATTACAAAGTGTTTATACTATCTGGGTAGCATTAATTACCCAGCTGTTTCCAGCAATTAAAGGCAGTTAACTGTTCCCAGGCTAATGGTATACTTGTAGACAATAATTAGAGCAGCTTCTCCAAGCGCCTAAGCAGTAGCCCTATGTTTTGAAAGGGGTTTCATCTAGAGGATTTGTCCTCAAAAACAGAAGAACCTTAAAAGGACTGATGTTAGCAAAAGCATTTAGAAAATACTGATCTGTTGTAAAAAAATAATAATAGTGAAGTTACTTTTAAAAAAAAATATGTATATTTCACTGTGGAATCCTGGTCTAGCTTAGGTCATGCAACTAGTATAAAGCAGTTTGTAACAGCAATTTTCTTGGTGTAAGTATGTTCATGATGAGGCCACAAAAGTTTTCTCGTTTTAGAAAATACTTTATGTTAAGTATATTCCAAACTGTATTACAACTTATATAACATAAAATCCAAACAGAAAGTCTTACTACAAAACCACATTTGCTGCAGCTGTTTATGCAGTATCATTAAATGAGATAAACATTTAGATATAATTTAATTTTGTATTTAGTTTTGCTAATGTAATCTCTTGTGTCACTTAAATAGCATTTTACTACTTACAGGACTTTTGATTATGTCAAAATCTGATATCCAATCTCCTATTTCATGTTGGATCTTAAAGTGATATTACATTTCACTATCTAATTATTTTTCTTCCAGTACCAGCTACTCTAACATTCAATAAATGCCCCGTACAGTGTTCCATGCTGAGATGCAACAAAAGGTTTAAGTGGCATTAGTGTTATTCTGCTATTCTGAAAGGTCCTAGTCCCAAAAACTGTTAGGTATTTACGTCTCTGAAAACTGAAGTGCTAGAGGGACTCCCTAGGATTCTGGTTCTCATAATGCACAGAATCACAGTCGTACTGGTTTCAGCTGGGATAGAGACTTTCCCTCATCTTCTGTCATGATGTTTCCCCCCACATCCATAGGGGGATGGAGATTCTCCTTAGCCTTCCATTTGTTGCTGATATATTAATAGAAACATTGCTTGTTGTCTTTAACAGTGGTAGGCAGGCTCAGCTCTAGTTGGGCTTGAGCTCTTCTAATTTTCTCCCTGCATAACCTCACAGTATTCTTGTATTCCTCTTGATTAGTCTGCCCCTCTTTCCAAAGGTTATAAATTCTCTTTTTACTCCTAAGTTCCAGCTTCAGCTCTCTATTCAACCAGGTTGTCCTTCTTCCCCACCAGCTCACATTCCAGCACTCAGGGACAGCCTCCTCCTGCACCTCTGAGATTATGTTCTTGAAGAAAGATAAGCCTTCCTGGACTCCTTTGCCCTTCAGGACTGCCTCCCAAGGGACTCTGCCAACCAACCTTCTAAACAGCTCAAAGTCTGCCCTAAAAAGATCAAAGTCTGCCCCAATATGAAGTCTGCATGATACACACTAAGATGAAAACCGAGTCAGGGTGCAGTGTTTGGCAGATAACACATAGTGGCCTAGACAAAACTGCTGTGACAGATGATCCGACCTTTTTAGCCTACAGAAGAGGTCTTCACCTCTGCTTTCTGTTCTCCACTTTTCAATTAAGGTACCCTGCTGTCCCATTCCTCCCTCCAAAGTAAACTTAACACTCAGTTCCTTCACACCTCCAAGATTAGCAGAAGATCGATCCTCTAAGCAACCCTAAGCAACTCGAAACACAGTGCACAATGCATTACCTAGGAGAGTATTACTATTGCCTTTATTCAGGGTACAATGAAGTGAGTGACCCTCGTAACAGATCAGTAGTCTTTTTGCATGAGAAAGGAATATAGCCCTTCAGAAAAAGAAGATGTAAAGAAGGCTCAGATATCAAACAAGAGCAGTGGCAGTCTGAGAGAACTGAATGAGGGTTGACAGACTGGTGCTGACCATAGGAGACCTGACTTCCCTGTTGTCAGAGTGCCACTGACAGAGAAAGGTACATCAGTGCCAGAATGAGAAGCTATCAGACAGTTTACCTTGGGCTGATAAATGAATACACCTACTGGACAGTTATAACTCCATGCAATGTAATGACCTTCACAATAATGGAATGACGTTTGATTTCTGTATGAATTATTTGCTGCTGGCATTGACTGAGAGTGGTCTGACTAAAGTGGCACTGATTAATGCATGTCTTGGCATCATTATACAGATCCTGCAAACTTTTTGTGAAATAAATGTGATTTAAATAGAACAAAGGGAAATACTGAGAGAAATTAAAAGTCTTAATGACAAATCTAGTTCCATGAAAGTATTTTCCTCTTTCACCCCATGACGGACAAACAACAAGTTTTACATGTCTCTGTTTTAACAGAGTGAGAATAGGTCTAAAGGCACACACACATATATGGAGCTGCAAATGATAGCAGCTTTATTAAAACTACAAAACATTGATCTGTTATATTAAACTACCAAAGCCATCAGCTTCTGAACCTTGGAATGAATTTTTGCTTAAAAATACAAAAAAGTAATTAAATGCCAGTTACTAAAAAATAAATCCTATGTAAGTTTCTGTTTCAAAAGGGTTGGAAGAATTTATAGGGTCAGATTTTATTCAAGACTTGAGGTAGAGGCTTGAACAACAGAGAGAAAAAATGTGTACAAATTATAGCCAAAGCAACAGTCTTGCAGAGGAGTTTGGTTGGAATTTAATCGGGAAAATGAATAGCAGGTAGGAAAAAATTCTAAATGAAAATACTGATTTAATCAGGGAAGTTGTTTGCCCTTTATTCATTTACGTTTACTGCAGTGCTCAGACAAAGGCTATTCTGGTGTTTCGTCATTCCTAATGCAAACAAGTCTAATATTGCCTCTATCCATTCCCCGTGTCTTGTAATGCTCAAACCATATCTGTCAATTTTATTCAAGAAAAAGGATTTCAGCAACATGATACTTACACCACACCTATTCCTCAGGGAGCACAACTGTCTATGTATTTCACAGCATGTTAGCATTAGTCTGTTGGACAGGTTCTCCTCTCTTTCTCAGTATGATTTTAGTTTGCCTTGGGGCAACAAAATGAAATGAAAATAAACTTGCATCAGATGTTTAATATCAGGAAATACAAGTAGCATCAAGTCAGAAAATATTAATACTGACTTGCTATGTGAGGTATCATTCAGGAAAAAAGGACTCCAGATCCAGATTTCCTATTACACTCTGAACAAACTTCCATTGCACCTGCCTTTATGTTTTCTAAAGTACCTTGTCTTTTTGTCTTTGGGGAAAAACAAACAAACAAAAATCCCCTCACACGGTCTTTGCTACTACACAGAACTACTCTCAAATCCAGTTGTCCAGCTCTTGTAGCACTCTAGCTTAAGTAAATGGAGTAACATGCCATGTTCTTCAGTGAAATGTACTACAATCGGATGCATACTTTATATCATGGATACCTCATTATTGATGAAATTAAAAATATATCTTGAGGAGTGCAAAAATCTGTTAGGACTTTCTGAATATAACATATAGAATCAATAAAGTTCTAAAAATAGGAATGCAGAGAGAGGTTTTAAGCCACCTTCCCACCATTGCTGAGAGTAGCCGTCATCAGAGACACTCCTCAAATAATATTTTTGAGTTTCTATTTTTTTTTAAAGGAAGTTATTTATTTTACAGTTTTGATCAGCTATATTTATCCAGTTCTGCTATAATAATAATGGATGAAAGAATTTTGTGGCAATGTTATTGTTGTTGGGAATATCTTCTTTTCACGGCACGGAAAAGTAGTAGAGCATAACATCTGTGCTAGGCCAATGATCTTTGAGATTTTACAATCGAAAGCAACATCCCACAGACTTAACCACAGTCAGAGGCATCAGATCAAAATTACATACTTTATTACATTATTCATGATCATGTTACTCAATTAAGTGTATTTATTTGATCACAAAAGTAAATTTAAAGGTAGGTTCTTCAATGAGAGAAACCTCTAAGAGTAAAAATTTTAAAACAACTAAAAAATTTAGGAACACCGTTTATCTTAACAAATAATAGAAAAATTGCACAAGAAGATACTGAGCAAGTAAGTTACTATCAGTTCTCCTGTTCATTCTGTGAAGAGGAGGGTTCTGTCTTACCACCATGGAACATTTCGTGATTCTTTGGGAAACTAAAATAGAAACTGGCAAGTAGTTTATATCCAACATACTTTTGTTTTTCACTTTTGTACAACACATTTAACATTAATGCAGTGTAAATTTGCATAGGCACTGTATACTGTGTTCTAAACTAGTCTGTGGTAGTGTTACACTATAAAGATATGTATACATATACTGTATGAGGAAATATTTGCTTAATATACCTGTAATGATTGTAACACTTGAGACATCTGCCTTGCAATCACTCACTGATGGTGTTTAAGAAACTTTGGAGAAGGTAGATCCATGCAGAAATCAAATGTAATACATATAGTTGTCATGTACCAAATAGTTAATTGGTATCTATGTCAGCCAAAATTGTGGAATGAGCCCAAATAAATATGATTAAAATATATCCCCCCCCCCGCCTTGTCTTGATGAGTAAATTATTCCAACAAAAGTATGGACATCAGATTCTGTTTGCACTTTCTACTAACCAGTGACAGAATCAAAATATTAATCTAAGTGACCTCAAATTTGTCTCATGAAAAATAAAACAGGAACAATTAATGTTTTTTTATACTTACTCTAAAATTTGCGAGCTCTGAAGATTTCAGCTGTATTGTAACTCATAGGTAGGTAGATAGATAATGATGATCTAAAGTACTGAAAGGCTCTGTTTTTGCAATTATACCAAAAATACAGAAAATTAATAATATCCTTCATCTGAATAAGGAGTATATATATAAGCATACAAATAATTGCTTTAACATTCATTTTGCTGTTAGAAAATAGAATTTAAAAAAATTCCAGGACAGCAAAGCACATTTCTTATATGTAGTTAGAATTTAATTTAATTTTCTTGTGCATTGATTTTTTAGGGTAGACTGTAATTGCTCATAGTTGCAAGACTACAGAGACTTGATTGTTATATAATTTGTAGCTCTTTCAATTACTATACAGTATCAAAAACACTTCAAAAGAAATTAAAAAAACAGAAAACTTATTTAGGAATATTTCATGCTGTCAGGACTCAGCCCTCATTGTAGAGAATCAATATTTACCAACATTTACCTTTTACAAACCTACCATCTAATTTCTTTTTTAAATTTTTTTTTTAATCAGTGCCCTGCATCAAAACCTTTTATTCACATAGCATTTTATTTAACTTCCTCAGCAGTGACATAAAGTTGCAAAGAGGACTTTTTTTTTTAGCAATATAAGCAAAAGCTTATATTAAAGTAGTAAGGTGATTTAGAACTGTACTGTGTATGGTACACTAAGCTTCCTTGTGGATAGTTATGTCAACTAAGTGTACGCTTATGTATTGCTGATATACTTGAAGTTGGAAGAAGTGCTCCAGAAAACTATCGTAGAATCATAGAATCATAAAATCATAGAATAGTTTGAGTTAGAAGGGACCTTCAAAGGTCATCTAGTACAACCCCCCTTTAATGAGCAGGGACATCAACTAGATCAGGTTGCTCAGAGCCTCATCTAACCCTGCCTTGAATGTCTCCAGGGATGGGGCATCTGCCACCACTCTGTGCAACCTGTTCCAGTGTCTCACCACCCTCATTGTAAAACGTTCCTCCCTCATGTCTAGCCTGAATCTCCCCTCTTCTAGGTTAAAACCATTACTCCTTGTTCTGTCATAGCTCAGTAGAGCAGAGGGGCAGAATCACCTCCCTCAACCTGCTGTCCACATTTCTTTTGATGCAGCTCAAGGTACAATTTGCCTTCTGTACTGCAAGTGTACATTGCTGGCTCATATCCAGTCTTTCATCCACCAGTACCCCCAAGTCCTTCTCGGCAGGGCTCTTCTCAATCCCTTCATCCTTCAACCTGTATTGATACCAGAGGCTGGCCCAACCCAGGTTCAGGACCTTGCACTTGGCCTTGTTGAACCTCGTGGGTTCACATGGGCCCACTTCCCAAGCTTGTCCAAGTACCTCTGGATGGCATCACATCCCTCAGGCATGTCAATTGCATCACTCAGCTCAGTGTCATCTGCAGAGTTGCTGAGGGTACACTCTATCCCACTGAAGATATTAAACAATACTGGTCTGAATCACAGTATCACAGTATCCTAGGGATTGGGAGTGACCTCAAAAGATCATCTAGTCCAATCCCCCTGCCAGAGCAGGAACTCCTAGATGAGGTTACACAGGAAGGCATCCAGGCGAGTTTTGAATGTCTCCAGAGAAGGAGACTCCACAACCTCCCTGGGCAGCCTGTTCCAGTGTTCTGTTACCCTCACTGAGAAGAAGTTTCTTCTCAAATTTAAGTGGAACCTCTTGTGTTCCAGCTTGATTCCATTACCCCTTGTCCTATCGTTGCTTACCCTCTGTACCACCCTAGAAGGGAGTCAACTACTGAGTTTTCCCACTAAGATAATAGTTATTTCTGTTATTTCTTTAGTGTATACCCAGTCTTTTTGTTTTGTTTTGTTTTGTTTGTGTTTTGTTTTTGTTTTTGTTTGTTTGTTTTTTTTTTTTTTGTTTTGTTTTGTTTTGTTTGTGTTTTGTTTTTGTTTTTGTTTGTTTGTTTGTTTTTGTTTTGTTTTGTTTTGGAACAATCAGCACAAAAAAGCCCAGTGCACCACCTTGTTACAGCAGCAAAGTCCTAAACTGAGCTCAGTGTAGGTGTCTTAAACCAGAGCTACTGAAGTACAAACAGCCTGAAACATAATGTACAGGGTATGAGTCATAAGTCTAATTACACTTAAGGTCATTTTTAACTTCAGTGTGTGGATAAAGCTGAGGTGGTCATTAAGGACCTTTCATGATCATATTAATACAGTAGCAGCTCTAGGTCTGAGCTTTACTTTTCCTGGAAGTTCTGTAAGTCACTGTACTGTACTCCACTAGTTCAACACAGCATACATACACCACAGCAAAGGAGTCAGAATACTAGAAACGTGATAAAAAATTATTTCATAAGCTATTCTACATGCACAATTATGTCAATTTTCTAGTCTTTACTGCTTAGTTTTTAGACAGTAGCTGTAACTTTTATGTTTAGCAAGTGTAATGTAATTTTTTTTTTCAATGTTTTGTCGGTATGAATGATCTTTGCACACATTTTTTCATCATGATGTTGTTACAAACATGAATTATGTCAAACTATCTTGAACTGTCATCATGTCAATACTTTCCAAGATGATGATATTTGTAACTTGAGAAAAGAACATGAGGATATCAAAAAGCTGCCAAAACCAGACTGACATGCACTATTTCTCTTTAAATATGTTATTTGTGTGTATGTGTTACACTGTGTTGTACCGTAGGCTATAGAATTGCTGTACTTTGACTGCCACATGATCTATGATCCAGATCTTTCAAGATTATAAAAAGAACCTGACTCACAGGTGATTTTAGTTTTAACTGAATGTGAATAAGACTTGGGTCAACCACTGCACAGGCTATCAGAAGAATCTATAAAAACTGACAGACAGCTCTACACATGAGGGTCTGTAAGGAACTTATAAACTTACTTTGAAGAGCTGACAGAAGATCAGAAAGATTTTCTTCTTTTCCTTTTTTTTTCTTTTTTCCCTTTGTTTCGCTTTTTGTTCCCTTGTAGCTCATTTTTTTTTTCATAACTTGTACAGCTACTTTTACCTGTCCAAAAATGTATAGAAAAATATCATTCAAAATGCCAACCCAAAAGTCTGCAATATACTCGATGCCAATACTAAAATATTTCATTTACCTTCAAAGTATGAAGGTACAAAACATTATGCCAAATGAATCCAAAACTGTTGTGAAATTTATATGCAAACTGAAAATGGAAAAAACCCAAATGTTTTATCATGAAAAGAAACCCCATGAATATGAAGAAGGCATTTCTACTGCTATGGATTCAGTAATAATATTCCTACTGCTATTGTATTCAGTAACAGTAGTGACACTGAAGGGCTTTTGAAAGCAGAATTTGAATTTCTTTAGAGGTTTTTGCTTTTTTTTTTTTAATCAAAGTATTCCATGAAAGAAAGAAAAGTAAGCCAGTATTATTAAATATCAAATCGTACAAAGCATGGAAAACTTAAGCTGGAAGGAAACTTTATTGAAAACTGTGAGCATGTGAATCACAGAATCTTGTATGTTGTATCTTAAAGAAAGACCTAGTATAATCACATTTAGAATTATTGTCTGCTTATGTTTGTGGCAGATGCATTTCCTCCTCCACCAAAAGCACCAGAAACTGCTAGACCAATAGACCACTATGGTCATGTATACACTTCTTGGTCGACAGACAGTGCCCTTGACCAGTGAGATGACTCAGTTGAAAGAAGTTTCTGCACCACTACCATAAATAACCACTGCTCAGATTCAACTCAGGTATAAATGGATCCCTCTAGAGACCCCAGTGAGTTGGTCTTCCCTGGAGCAGTGGGTCTGCAGTTGAAGACTCTTCTCCTTAGACTGGCCATCTAAGGAAAGTTCCTTGAGGACTGAGACACCTTGGCTTATTGGTGAGTGATCTTCTGGGTACCTCTGAGAGTCCTCACTTTGTATAAGTGGGAACATGCACATTTTGAATCATGCTAGAGTTTTGGAATATAATCCATCAAGTCTAAAGTGGCTGTGAAGTAAATGAACTCCTAACTGGTATTTGAATCTGTGTTTTATAATGTCATCAGAGTGCTGAATAATTTTTGATGAACTCCACTTCTAGTTGGTTTTCCACTAAACGGTTCTTGTTAGAATAAAGTCTGTTTTGAGCTTATGACCTACCTAAATTGACTTTTGGGGTGCCTCCATGACAACATCTGGTTCCTGAAATGTTTCTATTTCGTACTTCTCTGTAGTGTGTTGAGTGAGGTCTCTTGTTCATTGGCTTATTTAGCAGTAAAAGCTGAACATCAGTACTTTGCTCAGTTTTTGACCTCACGCTGAGAAAACCAGGATCTTCTTTGGATAACTACTATTACAGTAGAGAGCTGGAAATGACCTGAATTCTGCTCAGAAAATGTAAAGCCTATTCAGTTTATATGTTCTGAATTTGCAGTTATCTCAGTGATCCATTAAACAGATATTTTGGCAGTATTGTGATGGATTAAATTATTTATTATTTATTATTAATTAAATCTTTCTTGTTCAAAAGTTATACCATGCTGATGTTTGGCATCATACAAGTTTGAATGATGTGACAGCAATAGCTTTCTTAATGGGAGAACAGCATTTCTCATGTCTGTGGAGTTCCTTAGTGTCAGTCATCTACGAAACAAGGTTGCCAGCTGTTCCAAGATATTTTGATACAATTAGGCTGAGATTTTACTTGCAACACCTTTAAAAGAAAAAGGTCTAACAAGCTGTCATAAAAGAAATTTAAAAAAAAATCAAAATTACTAAGGATCTTTAAAGTTTATACCTTAATGAAATTAAAGTGAGTGTGCTTAATCCAAAGAAAGCTTCAGAATTAGAAAACAGTGAAAAAAAACCAAAAACAAATTGTAAAATAGATATTCTGTAAAGAAAAAAGGAATCATTCTTGTTATCTCATTGAAGTTCAGCAGCTTTCTTCTCTCACAGGTAGCTGCAATACAAACACCACAGTTTTCTTACTAGAAACCATCTATATGCTTGCTTAACTGCTGTTATAAGCAGGCGTAGCTTCTTTAGATAATGTAAGCTGTATTTACCAGCTTCTTAGTGAGTTCAAAGACACTTTATACCCACCTGTGGAATGATCCTTGGATGGAACCTTAGTGTCACTGAAAAGGGTCATCAAATTCTGTTTGAATCCACTAAGATAAGGATTTGCGCATCTGGAACTCCCTTTGATTTTATACAGGTCTATACACGTTTCCAGATTTTTGCGATGGTACAACTGGAGATCAAATGCAAATGCATAGGGAAGAAGAGGCTGAGTATGAATGTGCACCCAAACTGGCTCACAGTGCATACACGTGGTCACCTGGCTGTGTTAAAGCTGTGCTCCATTCTGTTTCTGTTTCCAAAGCTGGCTTTCATGGAGTCGGTTTGATCTTCTTTATTTGCACAGTATGAATAAAGTATGTGATATAATCCTTTTAATTTGCATGTGGAAAAAATTGAGGGAGGAGCAGCTTCAAACATATCTTAATTAAAAATAGTTCCTGTTCATCCTGAGGATTTTGTAGATTCATTTTTGTAAATGCCAATTTAGCTGCTTAATTCCCTTATCTACAATGAAGAGTGAGGTGAAGATGTGATTTCAGGGCCGTGTTTTGTATAAGACAGAAAAATGCTTGAAGTTAAGTCTAAGTCCTTTAATGAGACCTTACTGAGAATTCAGCACATAGGAATCTGTTGCTTGTTAAGCAGGGAAGTACCAAGTACCAAAATGCCATAATACTATGTGATCCTTAATTTTTAATACCTCTGTAAAATGGTCAGGTATTTTTGACATATCCATTTCTTTAGAGAAAAAAATACAGCTTACTTGTTGCCTTTCTTCATTTTGAACTTTTGTACTGACTATGAATTTTTCTAGTATTTACACAAATATTTTAATTTGTACCTAATTTTAAGCTATAATATTTTGCTGTTTGTTTTGTAGGAACAAAGCATATGTTATCACTGCTGCAACTACGAAAAGTAACAGCACCAAGAAACAATTAATACTATATATTTCTATAAACTCACAACTTCAGTTACCTAATTAAAATTTTCTCAATGCATTTAGAGGAACAAAAAGAACCTGTTAAAGAGACAAGATGAATTGCAGAAGTAAAATAGACTTTTAAAAATAAATAGATTTTCTAGTTTTCCTTACTTCTTGAGTTAGTGTCATGAGTATTACCCTAAAATCAGAACATCTTTTTAAGTTTATGACAGTAAAGCATATGGAACTATTTTGACCCATCTGCTTCATTTGAATAACCGTCTACAGCAGCAGACACGGAAGAGGAGACAGTAGTTTTGCCTTTAGGAGAAGAAGCAGTCTGTGTATCTGAAAGGATGACAGCAGTCAACAAGGCTATAGATGTTTCTTATACAGCTTTCTCATTCTCTTCTTGTTCCACAACCTCATAAAGTATTAGTTCAGAATCAGAGTGATCCACTGCAATCTTGTCTAGTGCCAGAGTTCAGAGCCTGTATCAGATCCTTCCAGCACCATTTATAAGGTGTTGAAACCTTATAAATGGCCACAAAGAGTCTTTGGTAAATATAAAAACAAGTGGTTATTCAGTAATTTTTATACTTCCAAACTATTCAAGTGAAAGTCCAAAAGAGATCATGGGGTGTTTTGTTTGATTGTGGGTTTTTCTAGTGTGAGTTCAAAGTCAGCATATATAGCTCTTTTGTTTCTGGATATCATGCCTTATCCCTTCTAGTATGTCACAGCTTCATATAGCTTTTTTAGGTATCACTGGTCTCAGTCCATAGAAGGGTTGATGTTCAGGTGTCTTGCTTTTTATCTGTTCAATTATCCATTACAGATTACAGCTACAAATGGAGCTACATGGGCTAAGTGCATCTCCAGAAGAAAATGCATCGGAGGGAGGCAGACATGCAGAAGAAAACAGAATATCTCATTCTTCCTCAGCTCCTTGCTTGATAGAAGGTGGCAGACAACAAAGTAAAGTTGTGTTAGCCGACAGTTGGATATTGTGGAGAGATACCAGTACCCTAATCTGAGCTGGCTGAAACTCCACTTCATGCTTTACCAGTTTACATTCGCATGTCAGAACAGAGACAAAGGTACAATGTGTTTCACCATATGGCAGCAAACTTCCAGTGCACTTCTAAAGTATTTTAGAAAGCCTTCTTCTGCTTCCTTTGAACTTTATTGCTGTTGATTTGGCTTTCCATTTTACTGCTTGCGTTTTTCTTTTTTTTTCTTTTTTTTCTTCTGTAGCATGTTTTATTTTCCTTCCGCATCTTTTGTGTAAGTCTATTGTGTTAAATAATAGAGAGGCTGAACAGTTCAGACTTATTTGCACATGCTGCTTAAGTGGCTCCATTTTGAACCTGCTCAAAAATCCCTCTCTGAGATAAATTTGACACAATGTGGACTCACCCTAAGCAGTGTGCCTATGAGCCAGTTGGTGGCACTTGAACTCAAACAAGAAATCAGTGCTTGGCCATCTTATCTAGGAATAAAAGCATAGTCTTTCAGATCCCATTTACCGAGTTGAATTCTTTAGTTTCAGGAAATCTTCATTTAAATTCATTTTCAAGATATTTATTTCTCCCTGTTAAAACTTCCTTTATCTCTTGCCTATTTTGCAGCATTGCCATCTGAGTTGTCTTTCTCATTACATACATCAAGTCTATCAGCCTTTCTGTCATCTTCATCTTTCATCTTCTTTTTCATCTTTCATCTTCTTTTTCTAACTACTTCGCTAGATCAGGTCCTTCTAATCATCTGTTTCCCCCTGCTTATCTCCTTATCTACAGTCTCTCCTAGACTATTCTGTATTCTTCCTTCACAAACTGTTCCTTCATTTTTCTGGGCTTGATCTTGCATATTGACAATAAGGGAAAAAAAGTCTTGGTCACTTCACTGGTGAAATATAAAATAATGATCTGTCCTTGCACTGCAGTTCCACTGTTACATTAAAATATAGTGATGAATAATGTCTTTGCTGGCCTGTCTCCAATTCAGGAAGATTACTGAGTAAGAATAGAAATGGCTAAAGAGAGAGAAAATGGCAGAGACAGGCCTAAATGAAGCATTTAACAAACTGACTGTAATATTCTTCTTGACAGTCCCAGATGAGGGAATAAAGCTCTGAGTTTGAATGCCTACAAGAGTTAATGTAATTAATGCTCTAGTCACTGACGCTTGTAAGAGTTCATTATGTGGCAACAGGAGAATTTATTTATTTATAAGAGAGACAAGATGAGAAAACGTCTTTCCTGAGTGCTTGGGATTTAAATTCTGACTCTCTTATTGTTGTTAGAGACCTTACGAGTGTTTGACCTTACTTAGAAATATAGCTGCTCTAATTCTCTGATTCAAGTTTACCGTGGAGGAAAAAAAAATAGTAAAAAAGATTTTACTGATTTTTGGTGTAATTTAATGTTGGCACCAATTTAATAAATTGTTGAGGAATTTCAGATGGAGACTACATAGAAGCAATTATTTAAAAAAAAAAAAAGAAAAAAATGAACGGACAAAAAGCAGACAAACAAACAAAATCACTACCAAAGAGATCTATGAAATACATGTATGTGTTTTTGTGTATGTATAAATAAATACATATACCTATATATAGAAGGTAGTATATGTAACTATATCATAGAAGATGCAGGATTTAGCGCATTTCTTATTTTAGATAGAAGACAGGCATTCAAATTTTTATTGTGTTTATTTGTAATGGGTTTAATGCCAATAGCCATGCCTTCTAGCATTTCATTATTTACATTTAAATAGACTTCTTGTGTCACTGAAGCATGAACAAACATTTAAATAGCTTTGAAAAGAGGGGTTTTCCCCATGGCATTATTTTGCTGATATGTTAAACAACATAATATCTGAACAGAAAGTTCAAATTTCTCTGAATGCTGACCTCTAAGCTGATGATATATTCATTCCATTGCCTGCATCTCTAGGATGGCACACCAAACAAAACACTAAGTTTTTAAAAATATGTAACGTACAAGAAATTTGAACTATACAGATTTGTATGTGGTATTTAGGGATTATTTTAACGCTCATAGACATTGTGGAGCAAAATTATTTTACTTTTTTAAGCCTCCAGTTAGAGCAACATTATAGATTTTTCATGATTACTGAATACAAAGGACAGAAATTGCAATATATTTTACTAGACCATATAAGGTCATTTTTACTAGTTGTGAAAGTGAATTGATTGCTCTTGGGCTATTCTGGAGAGTTCAGAGGCTTATGAATACTCAGTTTTTTTCTCTGGTGGAAAAAGGTCCTTAACAACTTCAAAGAAAAAGAACAGATAGTGGACATGGCATACTTCCTTATTTTCCTTTTCTCCTCCAGCGGCACAGATGTTCTTCACTGGTGAAGTAATCTGTATTGGTAAAATGCACTGCAGAAGAGCTGCTCATGCACACATGCACATTAAACTTGATGTGTGTGCATGGATGGGTGTTTGAGCAGATCCACAAGCTCTAAATCAGTCCCAGCAAATAGTATGTGTGTGGTGCATTCCTTCAATTACTTCTCTGATTGTGCAGCTGTTCAACATCAGTTCTAAGGGACATTGACATAAATGTCATAGTCTATCTTAAAATATGTTCATTCCCCAAATTGATTGTGAGATTATTTTGTCACTAAATTAAATTCTGCCAATTGCCACAAGCAAAGCTCAGCAAAGGACAACGAAATGGAATGTGAATATATGGCAAATCTCTGCTTAAAATCTGTATTTACAAATGCCTGAGATTTTCAGAAAACTGTATCTTAAAGAAGAGATCAATTCAGAAGCTGTATAAGAACAAAACAAATAACAAGGGATTTATCTTCTAAATTTAGGATGTCACATCTACTCCAGCTGATGTAAACAATGAAATTCTGACTGTGTACTTACTTGCATGCAGGAAAAGATGTAGCAAGAAAATGCATACTATTAGCTGTACTCCTAATGAAAGGGAGCCAGGAAAAGAAATTAATCTGAATGCCTGATCTTAGCTGTCAGCTCAAGTGTGACTCCGTTTTGAACAGCTCCAACTGGCTTTCTCCAGACCAATATTTGGGAAAAATCTGAGGATTATTTAATTTCCAGAACCTTGTAGCAGAAGGCTGAAGTGGTAATAAATTGCACTAGAATTCTAATTTATTTCAGACACTCCAAGCTGAAAAAAAATGATGCAAAATGGTAAATGAGGGCACGGGAAACACTACCTGGCCAAATGACATAGCACTGCTAAAGAAAACTTCTGCTAGGGGCAAAAACAATGATAGCTTGATTCTCTTGGCTTCTTGAACAGGAATTAATCCTTACCCTATTTTACTTAGTGCTGCATAGGTTGGGGATCCTGTTCAGTCTGTGAAGTGCAGCAGATACTTGTTAAGGGCTACACCTGGCTTAGTGTCAAAGAATTTCACTGTGCCAGCCTGCTTTTATCAGCTATACAGAGAATAAATACTGCTTCAGGCATCTAATCTTTTAGACACGAAAAGGATGCTTAAAGTTAGGCACACTGGCTCACAAGCACTGTTTTTAGTTTGTTTTAATTTAACTTTCTAATTATTATGAAAAGCACCTGAAATGTTGAAAATTAATTAATCTTGCAGCTATTACTGTTGAAGTCAAATGAAGCTTCTCCATAGATAATTCTCCTCATGCTTTGTAGTTTTCTGTCAATAAGAGCAAATTATAAAATTATGTGTTATTCCCAGTAGAACTGATAAGATTGCTCTCAGAATCTCTTCCACATCAGTCACCTAAGTTTATAAATGAAATACATGTCTTCTGTAAGAAAAGCACTCTGATAATATGCAATGATCTTAAATAGATTATCACTGAACCATCCATTTCTAAAATCCTCCTGTTTACTGATGAAAAGTAGTTAGAGAAATAGATGTTCTGAAACTGAAATTACATCAGTGTTCCAGTCTGCTGTCCCTTTTCTTTTGAAAAGATTTAATGAAACTTCCCACATTACTGCTTAAGCCCACTACCTCTCAAATACTTTTTCTGATACGCAACTGCACGTTGAACAATTTTCCAGCATATTCACAAAGAAGATGGCTAGGCAGAAGCACCTTGTTCAACCACTGGAACCATGATTAATGCATCTTTTCCCTCAGTTCAGGGACAATCATCCTCGTCAAGCTTTTAGAACTGGTAGATAAGGACAGCCAAGTGAAGCACACTGTCTACAATCACTGCAGCATGCTACTTCAGAGTCATTGCCTTTTCTCCAAGTCCTCTCCAGAGTCTGGCTATTTCTACTGTGTCATCAGCAAATATGTGTTAATTAGAAAAATGAAAACACTTGGGCAACACCTATGAATAAAAATTAAAATTATGCTATGTCTTACTGTAACCACTAAACAATTTGGATTTCAGGCTATATGATTTATTCATAATTTCATCTTTTCTACAAGAATTTAGATTTATTTGTTTAGAAGCACATACCATATATAATCTCAGAATTTATTTCATATTTCTAGCTATTTACAGATGTCATGTGTATTAACAGCTTTCCTTTGAAGGAGAAGTGAACCTATGTGAGACCTTGAATTTGAGTTTCTGGCCACACTTCTGTTTTATAGAAACTGATTAGTATGCCAAAGAAGGAGAAAGGGAGAAAGTATACTTAGTGCTCCTTGAATACAGATGGTGAACTTGCATTGTCATTGAAAGCTAAATGTGGTAGGCATAAAATAATATATTTTCTGGTCTTGAAATCACCACCCAATTTTAAATGCAATTGTTTTTCGACAATTTTACAAAAATAAGTCACTATCTGAAAGCATTTCCAGTATCATTGTATTTGATCCTTCTACTTAGTTATCCAGGCATCTTATAGAGTTATTTATTACTCATATGAGAGTTTTATCCTAAGCATATCCTGTAAATGTATGAAGGGATTACATGCAAATGCTAAGCTATCAGTTCGTGAATATTTGCCAGTGCTCTTCCTATTGATTTTGCAATATGAACACATCAAAAGATTAATTCATATATAGAAAAATCATCATATTTTACTTTAAAAAAGATAATTCAACATTCATAAGCTGTTCCTGAATATGAAAATCAGAAGACAGAAGACATACAACTATGTGTGTAGATGTGCATATATATTCGTACAATACACAATGTATGTGTGTAAAAACATAGATGCACATATCGATATATGTGTATGCTGCATAAGTACAAGCATACACATACACATATACGCAGTCATGCACCAGAAGGAGGCAGAAAAGCGTATTACATTTATATTATTATAGTCTTTGCTATCTCTAAGGTAAATAATTTCTCTTTTTATTTGTTGATATGTGATTTTATTCCATTTTTTTCTTAAACATTTTGAAATACAAACCTAAACAATGATCTGAATTCAATGTTATGCTTGGAAAGAAATATAGTAAGTGACGCAAAGCAGCAGCACACATTTCATAAATCCCAGGACCTGCTACTGAAAGGAACATCAGCTGAATTCAATTAAACCTTTTCTTGTTCACAGAGCCATACACCTTTGCAGAAGTATGCTCATCTAAAATGACAGGACCATAATCTTTGCTGAGAATATAATTATTACATTCATGACTAGAGAAATTTATATCACTGGAAAATTTGCCTCTAAATGAATGGTGCTGTCAGTGGCAACTCTCTGGGGTTTACTCAGGAACAATATTCAGATTTTATTTTTCATATCATAAATTTTCTTAGAAATTTAATGCAACCTCTAAATTCTGGATTTGACTGGCCTTGAACTTTGGATAAATTCCGACTTTATTTTGAAGTTTGCAGATGGCTGTTGACATAAAATGTGAATAAAGAAGTCTGATGGAAAATGAGTCTTTTTCAAAGGAAATGTCAGCAAATAGGTACAGAACATAAGACTGAAAGATTATTTCAGTAAGGGGATGATGATTACACATCAGACAAAAAATGACTAAAATTTGAAGTTGGAAGCTTTGGGGGCATAAATCTGCTTTTGAAGCAGATAGGACACAAATTGCTGATCTGAACTGAAGCCAAGTATCAATAAGGTTTGCAACTCAGGATACTTGTATCTTACACAAGGCTGTAAGAAAGCACTTTAAAAAAAAAGTAATTGTGGAAAACATGGATGCAAAATGGCAGACAGACTTGGCTGATGTGCAGCAGTTCTTCACATACAATGACAGTGTCAAGAACATTTTAAAGTAATAGCCATATTATCTAAGTATTCCCAGGTCATTGGTCTGAAAGGCAAAACAAAAGTAAAAGCAAAGCAACTTTTAGCAGGGGGCACAAGTCTCTGATATCGTAGACTGATCATACTTTATAAAAATTGTGAAAGCAATGCAATGTTCACCATTTCCACAGAACTACCGTAGTCAGGACTGTGGACATGAACTTTTTAAACTCTACAAGGATTTGGAAAATTCTATATGGAGATACATTTAAAATTAAAGAATCTGAAGCTCTGCTCGAAAATGGAGACCATGTCTGGGTGTCCAGAACAATACAGGGATTTCAGAAAGGTTATGAGCAGATATTAACAGAAGAAATTTTCACAGTAACTGAAGCTGTGAGAAAGGGACAAGCACCTGTGTATCACTTAATAGATTGTGGTCTATTATTAAGCAGTTGAAGGAACTTTTTACCTTGAAGAACTTCAAAAAATCAGTCCAGATGAGGACTGAATCTACAAAATTGAGATCATCATTGCTGCAAAATGGAAAGGAAGAAACAGCTGCTGCTGAAATGGTGTGGCTTGCCCCAGAAGTTCGACAGCTGGAGAGAAGCCTTCCAAACTCAGCATCTAGTGCCTGGCAACAGAACAGGGGAAACAGAAGTATGGTGGATGGTAGTTTCTATATCATGGTGTTCAACAATGCCAGCTCCAGAATCTGCTCACAAAACACCAGCTCAAATTTTAGCGCACAGTTGGTGAGGCCCCTGGAGTTCTCCAGAATGTGGGAGGTGGGGCTGATGGAAATATGGTACCACACAGCTGGAATAATAACATCAGCAAAGATGTTCTCTGAAATAGCACCCCAGGGCAAGACACAGCAGGCTACTTTGTGGAAAGGCTATCCCTCTTTCCCACCATGGAATGTATGAAACATCTTCTTAACCCTCAAAAGAAAACTTCAGCTATTGACTCTTCAGCAGTGGGCCTGGTCCATGACCTGATCATAAGGAAAATAAAGCTAAAAATGAATGTTATACCCTACACTTTTTCTGCCATGTGGGATCTGGTACATATTTGGGGGCTCCTCTGAGTGCTGCTGCTGCTGCTGCTGCTGCTGCTGCTGCTGCTGCTGCTGCTAAGAAATTTCCCTTTGGGGCAGGTATTATCAGAGGTTTTAACTCTACCTTTACATGCATCTTGTAGAGCACCAGCCTGTTAGGGACTTTGTGATTCCTCTATTGTCCTGTGTTCCAGACAGTAGAAATAACGAGTTCACAAGAGTGATGTATGATAAGCCGCACAATGTGCTGATAAACTGCCAACATATTGACATAGTCACTATTGAAGTCAAGACAGACCAGAACAACCATGTCTCATTTTGGTTTGGGAAGGTCATTGTGAAGCTACATCTTTGGCCCTGGAAGCCTCTGATATTTTAAGTAACCATGCTAAAATGATAGCCATAAAAAATCACAAGTACCTGTACTTGCATGCAAATTATTACAGAACCCAGGCTTGCAATGGTCTCCCTGGAGATCAAGATGCTCTTGTGATGTATGGTGCAGATGCTGGATGTATATTCTGTAACATGTACAGAAAGGCCATCCCACTTTTGAAGAGGTATTTGGAAATTGCTTAGCCACATACTAGAATGGTGTTTGGCATACCAGCTGGCAGTGATGTCAGCAACCAGGAAAACTTGTTTCTGGGACAGCTGCTCCACGTTGCTGTTATTTGTTTCATAGACCATGACATTTTTATTGAAATTATGCTAAGAACCCATTCAACTTTAAACATTATGACACAAATCTTGTGGTCCCATGTGCGGATGGTGAACCTTATAAATATTATCAGCCCTGTAACCCTCCTCCAGAGCCTTGTTTAGTTCCCAGGGACACCACGTACCCATGAATATGGGTACAGAAGGTCTGGCAGGTTTCAGCACAAGGGAAAAAATAGTTTGCCATTTACTGTCACAGGAAGCACAGGGAGAAATGTCCCATGGGACAGGTCTACCTTTGCTTTGACTAAGAGTAGGCCATCAGGGTATCAAAATTCTCAAAAATAACTTTGAGGTGTCTGAGAGGATATTGTTTTGTTGATGAAGCTATGACCATGGTCATACAGTACAACTTTGGTGACATCCTTAACACCATAGCAATGTTCATCCTGTAAAAGGAGGAAATGAATCTTAGGATATCTAAAACTGTTGTTTGGCTTAAAAGTCCCCCAGACCCTTTTCCCTTTAGATAATAATAACATGTAGAAGATCCTCAAGCAAGACAATGCCACTCAGTGTGACTTTCTCATGCGCAGACTATCCCCATTTGTCTTGTAGCTCTTCTGCTCGGCTTAGTATTTCTGCATTTGTCAGAACCCTCACTGCTGTAAGCTCTGTGAAACTGCTGGAAAAAGAGAGGTTATTGTTGTTATTTAGATTAACTGAATTGCATCAATTTTTTCTATGTTTTTGTTATGTGGGAAAGACCACAAGGTCTGCCTACCGCACCCCCAATAGCCTTTAAAACACTGAGAGCAAGTCAGAAAGTCTGAAGCAAATGCAGCTCGCTCTGGCTTTGTAGGAGAGTGCTGACCCAGTCTAAATGTTCTGCAGTGCTCATATTCATTCAATTAATGGTGAAGGAATACAAAAGCATGCACACTGACAGCTTCAAGATGGAGCTGAGATAATCATGAGGTTCAAACAGCTGGTGTAAATGATCACAAATTTGCTCTACACCCTGAACAAGTGTTTCAGAAACTTCATGCAGTGCTACCTGATCTAAACTAAAAAATCTGTACTCTTCTACATATTGCCTAGACCAAAACCTTTTGACTGGCCATTCCCACTGCTGAACATACTCCATGGAAGCCATGAGGCGGTTTTCTTCACCACCTCTGCTACATTTGAGGGTAGGGGGTAAAGCTGGGCTTTCAAATTAGTCTTCAGGACTTAGAAGTGCAGCGGGTGAACACCCCATGGGAAACATCCTCGTGTTTGACAGCTTCTTTCTCTGCAGGAGGCTGTAGTAACAGAGAAGTCTCTTCCAAGGTGTCATCCTCTACCCTAATTGGAGACCCATGGTCTGGGTCACCAGGTTCAGAAAACAAGGTTGTATTTAAGGGCTCTTGTATTTCCCATAAACCTTTGCCTACAAGATGCTTTCAGCAATGCAAAATTAGTCTAGCTTTCCTAATTAGCAGTCTTTGTTGTAACACTTTTTTCTGTTTTGCCAACCTGCAAGCAAAGGCCCCAGAACTAACAGCCCCACCAGCCTTTTTATGATCACCATCCTGCTGCGGCACATCTGTGCCTAAAAATAATCATGGTCTTCTAGCTCTGCAGTGCACTCGCTGCTCTTACTGATCCTCTTGCTCTTTCTACAGAAGCTGTGATCTATAAGAGCATGGGACTGAAGTCTGTGTCCAAAAGGCTAGGTCTTGCTGATTTTGCAGTAATCATTGTCTAACACAATAATCTTGATTGTGTGCTCGGCCTTCTGCCTTTTCTTTGCAGCTTTTCTCTAAGGATAAGGAAACACAGCCTGGACACCTCAATGGTCTTCCAGGACCTGACAGATCTCCCAAAACCATGGGCAAAGTGAGCTTCCTTCACATCACCTACCCTGCCTGTATGACGCTGACCTCAAATTCAATTTGCAATTAATGGGGCCATTCTTCTGTTTCATGTGGTCTTTTGGGCCTGGATGCCAGGGCCTCTCAAATCAGTTCATAGGTCTAGGATCTTCTTCGCACATGACAGGATTTACACCAGAGGCCCCTTGGTGTTCCTCCCGGAAGGGGTCCATAGCCTTTGGGCATGTTCCAATTTGGTAATAATCCCCCTTCCCCTTTTGGTGCCTCTCTGCCCTCCTTAAGTAACCCACCAATGTGTTGATACTTGTTCTGCAGCCTTGTAGAGTGGGAGATGCAAACCAACACTTTTTATTTAATTATTTTCTATTAACATGTAAACTTTAATTACTCATTCTATTAGGTCTTTTTTATTATTATTATTATTAATTCTATATCTGTCCTTGTATGGATGCATAATTATATGGATGCTTCTGCAAGAAGTTGGAGGTGGGACACCTGTCACTTCTCATCTTGGTAGAAGTTGTCCCAGTGTTGCTGAACTGAGTCAGGTGGAGAACTCGAATATATGAATCAAAGAATGACTATGCTTCAGGAACAGATTTAGAGTAATTCGCTGTGAGACTTAGGCTGCTGAGTGCTGAGAGCAAGTCCAAGTTCTTGTCTGGACCATTTAAATAAAGAGGTTCTCCCTTTTCCTTATTCTTTAGAAAATTCTGTGTACGTGATGGGAGGTAGTAAGTTCTGCAGAATGTCTTATTCTATTTTCAATCAAATGGCCATGACAAAAGCTCATACAGTGCTTCTTCTGTGTACACATCAGAAGAGCAATTTCAGTTGTATCTTTTCTAAAGCAACAACTATAGATTAAATTACTAAGTTTTTCTGACCGTCCATGTCCTCCAAGTTTACTACAGCTTATATCATTCCATAGTTAGAAAGGTATGTGAACTCATGGTCCAAACTATTAAATTCTGTAATAAAAGACATCACCAGTACAAAAGGTTTGTCTGTCTAAAAAGACACAGGCAGTTATATAGAAGTGCTTAAATGCTGTCTATAACACTCAAGATGGGAACACACCTGCACAGGGAAGACCTCTCATATCAATCTGACTAGAAGTGGAAATAGGACAAGCATGCATGTGTCTGGTTCTGTCAATGTAGACTACATAAATTATCTTGGAATTTTGACAAAATTACTTCTTAGAAACTGGTTATTTTCTTTGTATTTTTTATAACAGTCCAACTCGTCAGGGCATCCGTATGTTTTTGACATCATGACCTGTTTGGTCTGAAAATAAAAATGCGTAATTTAGTGACACTTTGTTGATAACTGCAGCAACAACATAGCAGGAGAGGCCCAGGCTAAGCTTGTGTACAATCTGAAAAATTATTTTCTGAAAGCTATATACCATCAAGACATGACATCTAGTAAAGAAGAGATATATCAGAAATTATACCTATATAGTTCCTACACTAAATATGATGTGGTGAAGTATCTCCGAATGGCCATTAAAATTACACTGTAGTGAGCAGACTCTGCTCATACAGCCAGTAAATTCATCACATCCTAAAGAAGAATGGATTTGTTCAGACTCAGTGACTTTATAAGCAGGCCTATCTTACCTGTTACGGCTAGTGTGGGTGACCAGTTCAAGCTCAGACATGTAAAGAGAAGTGAAATTAATCCCACCCTTACTGAAGAGTTTTGTGAATATATGGCATCCCAGACGGAATCTTTTCAATGTAACTAACCTAACATGATCTCTGCATAAGAATCTGTTCTCTGCCTATTGTTACTTGGTATCTGAAGGTAAATTCTGTCAGCATGAAAGTGAAAAAGATGAAAGATGTATGCTATGCAAAGAAGCTGTACTATGGATGCAACTGACTAAAGTTAAAAATATTGTCCCAAAAATTAGGTGTATTACAACAAACTGGAATCAGCCTTACAGGCATTATCTTCTAGAAAACAGCATTTTGGCCAGCTGCCCCTTGCCCCCCCATTTTGAAACATTTGACAATTTTATATGGCTGTTTATTCTCTCCTTAAACAGGTATGTCTGCTGTCAGACAAGATTGCTTTATTTCATAATAGCAGCTACAGCTCATGAAGTCACAAACATGCATTTCTTTTTAGTTATTGTATTATTTGTCTTTATGTTCCTATTTGTTGGCAGATCTCTTAAGGTCCTGCAACAGGCAGACCGACTGATTTCATCAAATACAGTACACAATGATGAATGTGGCAAAGCTGACCGTCTTTTGAGTTTTAACCACATTATTCAGTCTGCCTAATGTCTTTCACAAAGTCAGAGAAATCAAGATGATAATAGCTGATACGAGGTTGCCATAATTTGTAAGCATGCCATTGTAAGACTGAGCTCTATACACTTTAAAGTAACATCTCAACAGCTTTTTCCCCTCCAACCCTTGCAGTAGCATATTTTTCCTGAGATATCCATTCTGTGCCAAAGCCCCTAATACAATGATTTAAGAAGCTCTAAACCCAGCACAGACAAGGATTAGCCTAATGACAAAAAAATGCATTTTGTCCTGTTTTCTTTGACTCCTGGCCATGCCTGAAAAGACAAGATATGTCAGCTAAGATAATCACCAAATGAAAATAAGTAACACTCTTCATTTACTTCACTAATAACTGTCAAGAGGCTCCTCAAGAACCAGAAAAACACTGAAATTAACAGAAATTGTGTTCAAGGAGTTTGTAAGGTCTTAAGTTTCAGACTACTTTGAGCATTTTACTTACAAGCCGGCAAAAAAGACTCGAGTCTCTGGTAAGAAACAGCTAGTTCATATAGAAACACCCACAGAAGTGTCCTATTAAACTGAAAAGACTGGAAATGAAATACCTTCACTGTCTACCTGCCCTGCTAATAAATGAAGCTGGAATCACTAGGGCTCCATGAGATGATGAAGCTTTACCACTCGAATGATTGTGGATAGTGATTTAGAGGAAGACTTGCCAAACTAGGTCTCTGCTAAACATTAGCACCAGATTCTGGTGAGGTTTAACAGATATGGGTAATAACAACGATATAATAAAGATGCCTGCTGGACTTTATGTCACCATATGAAAAATTAAATTCAGAGACTACTGTCAAAGCACAGAAGTGGGAATTTCATCATTATTTAGGTGTATATGCAAGAATAGATATCTATGCACACATACAGATATATTTAATGTTATTCAATTACCTACATAACAGATACTTTTCTGTCTTTGAATTCACATTGCAAATCACTTTCTTAATATATTATTTTCTGTTCTGTACACAGCTTCTCTTTTTCGAAATGTGAAATTATTGCCGTAAAAATAATTAGTGAAGCCTAAAATTCTGACCTGAGCTTCCAGCTGACAGGCTTCAGTAGATGTGTGAGCACCCAAAGTGGCTCTTGTTGCCCAGTGCTTCAGGATCATGGGTTAGATTTGCAGGATATAATAACACCATTAAGGCAGAAACTTAATTCTTTCAGTTGAATTCAAAGTAACGAGAATATAAATATGAAATATTGACCTTTTTTAAAAAAATAAAACCAAAACAAATCAAAGCAAACCCACAAAACCAACAACCCAAAGCTTAAAGTTGTTTCTTCTTGCAAGTTTTCTGCTGTTAATTTTCTCTGCTTCCATCCAGAACTGCTTGTGCCCTTTTCACTTCAACTTCAGGCTGATGCTACATTAACAGGAACACAGTAGCCAGTTGTTTCCTTTTCCTTGCTTTTTTGACATGTGATTTTCTCGAAGAAACTAAGAATAAGATGCAAGCATTTCAAAGGAACTGAAAAGAACATGCTTCACAATGCCTTCCTTTGTGCTGCTGAAATTGCTCTTTCTGACAAGAAAGGCAAGAAGTAGCTTTAATATTTCTCAGTTGTAGCATTCATGAAGAATCACATTTGACTGCTCTGCAACTGTTTTGGTAGAATCCTCAGCAGAAAATGCCACTAATAAGTAGGCAAAATGTAAGGGTGAAATCACAGATTCACAAAATCTTATTCAAGGTGAATACTATGTTATCTATGAGTGACTTCACTGATTATTGGGCTTCCCTCAGACTTCAGCTCCATAGGCAGAAAAGTGGTGGAACCAGGCCCAGAATGAATTATGATATCATTGCCATTTCCAGAAATAATTAACCTTCAGAGAACAGTGATATAAATAATATTGCTGTCAAAAATATATCTTCTAATCCTTGGAGAATCTGTGACACAAGTAAGCTTGTAGTGAACCTCTAAACACTGGTGCATGATAGGTGAGATCTGCCTTAAATAGGAGAATAACACACACCTTACCTGTTTATCTTAGCAGTTCAAATGTAATAAAGCTTGTCAGACAATTTGAGAACTTACCAAATGTATTAACCTTTTGTCTTATCCACTAAGTACCATGCAATTAGAAACAGTTCTTCAATATTGACTGTAAACAAACAAAAAAACCCCAACTAATAGTAATTTGACTGCAATGCTACATAACTGGCTAGACATCATTACTTCTTTTTGAGCAGATACTATCAGTGGTACCATCTACCTTTCACCAAAGAGCAACAAACCTAACTCCTTTCGCACACCAGTGACAACAGATTGAATCTCTTGTCATTATACTTTTGTCTTTTAAATAAATATTCCTGCAGCTACTTGGTGATGGGGTATGAGTTGAAAGAGAAAAACACAGGATTTTTTTTTTCTCTTCAAGAATACACCGACACTGTTAATCACTAACTATTCTCTTCTATAGTCTTCCCTTTTTGGAAGACAAATAGTGGCCATGAAGAGTTTTCTTAACTTTCACAGTCTGGCATTTCCATTTGAGAAAAAGGCATAGTAGATTTCAGACGTAAACTCATTCTTAAGCAAAAGTGTTCTGGAAAGCCCCTTGACTCAGAGTTTGCAGAAAATGGAGTATCGACATATATTGAGCGTAAGTACATTATTGAGAATCTAATTGATGTTATGGTGTGCTTAACTATAACCTCTACCTTACCATATTCCTCCCATTTGTCGGAAAGTTAATGGCATCTTTACAGCACCATTTTCAGTAATGTGAAACCACAGGTTCTGGTGCACTCTCCCATTCACATTCTTTTACTCTACAATCATATGCACAAGGCCTTGTATTATGCTGTGCACAACCCAACTCTTGTCTTTCCTTACTGTCACTTTTCTTGCCTCAGGAGCAAGCCTGAGATAATAAAAAGAAAGTTGTTTGGTTTTTTTTTCTTTCATTCCAATACAATTTTATTGTGCTTAGCCACTGACTAATGAATTATAGTTAGGCTCCCATTTTAAGCCTTTCCCTACCTGTAAGAATATTCAAATATAATGAAACAGTAATGCATGAAATCCAGGTTTACCCTTGTCTATTTTGACAAGTTTTTGTTTGTTTGTTTGTTTGTTTGTTTTTCATTCTTCCCAGTGTTGTAAGTCATAAATGCTGTCTGGATTGAGACACAGAAAGGAGTACAGTAGTTCTATAATATATATATGACAGTTAATGTTGACTTTGAAATTAATTGTGCCTTTTTCCCCTCTCCCCTTCTGAGGTGAGCAGCCAGAAAGCTGACCTGGTTAGAAAGGGAAAATTACTGAACAGAAGAAAATGTCTTCTGAAATACTAACAGAGAAATTGCCTGCCAGCCTGGGAGCTATGAGTCTGGGAACTAGGGCTGTGAACCAGAAGCATCATTGAAAAATGCATCTGGCATCTTTGAAGTACAGCTGGGTACCTAGAAACCAGAGACATCCTGAGATACCATCAATAATTGCAAAATCCAGGAACCGTGATGACAACTTATTGTCTGAAATGGTGAAAAATAGTCTGTAAAATATGGTAAAACATCCTGAGAAAGTAACTGCCATTGACTTCTAACTGCAAGAACAGGAGAACAGTCTGGAAAAAAAAAATGTCTGAAAGAACAGAAAACATTTCTTGGCTACCTTAAGTGAAAAATAGACATTAACAGCATCTGTTGAAGGCTCAGAGTGGTGATGTTCTGCACCCTTTTATGTGTGTGTTATATAAAAAAAGATTTAATCTTTATCCAAAATTGAGTTTCTCTCTCAGAACTTCCTGTGCTGCACATACTTTTTCTTTCCTAAACAGGCTGAACTCTCTGCATGAATGTTATACGAGATCTTGGACCCTTGCAGGGTCCACCTGTCTGACTCCAAACTCCCTGACGTGCCTCATCTTTGAAGTGAGAGTGTCTGTTATTTTACTGGTTCCCTTCTGGGCCCACTTCTGGGGTCATTCCAGTTTGTTCTCCCACTTTTGGGATGATTGGGTCCCTTTCAGGTGATAAAGCTTCTGCATCCTTGTGTATTATGCAATCCTACGAACCCACCATTGTGAACTCTACACACCTGCAGGCTGGATAACCCTTCCTGTCATAACCTTTTCTAGCACAATAAATTGTTCTGGTAAAGTAGATTTCCTTGTTGGCTTCTGAACATGCTGCTCCTGATGACTGAAGTGGTATAATGGTGGAAATCCCATAGTGGTGGAAAACAAACCAGACTTTTCACTCTATTCCTTACAATTCATTCTCTATTTTTCTGTGCAGGATCAGAACAGTATCTACCCTTACACTACCACCAGAAGCCAAAACTAAAGATGAGTGGAAACATTCTCTGATATAGGCTTTTAATGATATTCTGTCCCTAATATTCACTGCATTTGCTACATATCTTATTTAGTAAAGTTCAATGTTTTGAATTCACAAATAGTATTCTCTACTAGAATGAGAGGCTGTTTTTAAATATTGCTTATATTTATTTACATGTTTGCGTTAGTGCTGTCAAAATAAAAATACATATGAAAGACTAATAAGATAAATTGAACAGCCAAGTACACAGATGCCATCTTGATTGAGGTTGCACATAGCTATCTCTAGACATGATATTAGCATTCATCATCAGTCTTTAAAAGATGCTATATTACTGTTTTCTTCAGCAAAACATGACTCGTACATCTCTGTATCTACATGTATCTATATAGAGAGAAATAGAACATCATAGGTTTACAAATCTTACCTCTGTGAAAAGGGATATGGATCAGATAGTAGCCTACATGGAAACTGTATGAACTTCATGTATCAAGTTTCACTCTCTGCACTTTTCATCTCTCTCATGATGTCTGAGAACTGTATATACAATCTAGATAACAGTCTATAATTTATTTTGTCTAAACGAAGCGAAGAAAAGTGAAACCTTCAGAATAACTAATTCTTTTTGTGTGCCTTTCTCAGAGATTTCACTTTATAATCTCCATTTTAGCATATCTATTAAAATGTTATGTGGCAGAACTGTTCAAATGTCAAAGCAAACATTAATAACAGGAAGTAAACAAATAAACAATAACAACAAAAGAACAAAATTACTCTTACATCTGAAGAACTACACCAGCACCTTGCATGTAGAAAAAAAGTCTCTATTGTTGTTTAGTTGGACCAATTCTGTAACATCTTTATTGCTGGATTTTAGAAAATGAATCTTGAAAATTTGTTGGGTTTTTTTGTGTTTTTTTTTTTTCCCTTTTTTTTTTTTTTTTTTTTTTTTTTTTGGCTGCAATAAAGAATGACAGCCTTAAAAAAAAATTACTTTTCTTAGCAAAGTAGCAGTTCAGTGATACGTTCATTGCTACTATAATCAAGACTGTAGAATGGGCTTCTAGACCTGAGGCCATCATTAATGCACAAAACAAGAAGCAGAATACATTTATACTTGGAATGCCATTGTCCTCTATTTTTCTGTTTTTTAAATAATGTAACTCCACAGACTACTTCTCTAATATCAAAGGTTTTTTGTGGCTAAGATGACCCTTTGTTAATTATAAACTTCTTGATTTCCTGCCACTGTTCCTGAAGTTCTTTAATAGAAACAAAAGCTTTCTTTGCTGTGTAGCTGCTGAGAAAATAATGTCAAGACAACTGTGTATTTGGAAAGATTTCTCAAGTGAAGCCTAAAAGTAATGAGACTGTGTGATGCCACTGCCCTAGAAGGTGTCAGACACAAGCTCTCCACTGAATCTGACACAATAATAGGGTTTGAACTTCATGGGAAGCTTTGTAAAATTTGGGTTTATTCCAAAAAAAAGGCTGAAGTTAAATAGCAAGGAAGCAAGGAAACCCAGCATTTCTCCATGGACTGTGACATGGACTGAAACTGATATTCTCAGACCAGCATAGAGAAGTTTAAAATGACACAGCAATAAACAGTCCAGCTGGAAAAGAACTGCAGTGTCCGCTTCTGCTTCACAGCATGATCAGGCCTATCTATTTCATGCCTGTCAAGTATATTTTAGGCTTCCTTCAAAAGCCTTCACTTTTGGAGACTCATAATATCCTTTGAGCAATCAATTCCAGTTTTTCCAGTGCCCAATCAAAATCTCCACTGCTGCACATAAGCCTGTTACTTCTTCTCCTATTCATCTGTGGCATGGAGATTAACGTGTCTGTGTGAAAACAAGAAAATCAGATAAAGTACTGTTCTGACTGCACATATATATTGGTTTTACATTTCTGCTACAATACCCATTAATCTAGATATTGGTATCCTATATTTACATAGTGCAGGGGTTTTTTTTGGTTGGTTGGTTGGTTTTTGGTCATTGAAATATAACAGATTTAATCTTTTTCTCATGTTGAACTACTCATTGAAAAGTAAAACACATGCTAACTAAAGTAATCATTATACAGGTTTAGGAGAGAGATTGATAAGTCTGAAAATCTATTAGGCACACTGAAAAAATAATGAGTAGTAAAAATGTAATAATATTTTGGGTAGCCATGTTTAAATCAAAAATAAACAACTGTTATGTTTTAAAGTTCTTTGTTTTTCTGGTGTAAGTTTAAGGAAATTGGTGCTTATAACCTACTGAAGATTATAAGGAATTGAGGAACATTTTTCTCTCTTTTTTTTTTTTTTAATATAACTTTGTAAATCACATATCGTAAATATTTCAATGTCAATACCATCTTTGCTCTTTATGTATCTAATGCATTACCTAATTCCATTAACCTTGCTTTTGTGTTACTTGTTCTACTGAACAATCTGCCTTTTTTTCTTTTCTTTTTTTTTTTTTTTACTATCTGATTTCAACTATTGTCTATGTAGATCTCAGAAGAAAACTTCTTGCTGAACATTACTTGAAGGTAATTATTGATTAAACTATTTTTGGAGGCTTATGTTCATTTTTTTTGTCCAAACCATGTAAAGTAACTCAACCCAAATTTTTAAAAGTTGGAGACAGTAAAATGCACATTTTACTGGTAAAATGACTTGGTAGCAAATGGTTATCAAGTAAATTGAAGTCATTACAGGATACTTAAACTTGCTACACTCAAAACCTGGCCTTCAGCCAAAAAGGTAAGAGCACTTTACATGTAAGTAAAGCCAAGTATTCATTGTTAGTATAAGTGAAATATTGAGAGTCTAATCATTATTAGTCTAGATTTAAGTCTTACAGACAAAGAAAGAATGCAGATAAAATCGTTATGTACACGCATCTCCGATTCAGGCCCTGTTCCCGGTGGCATGTGCACCCTCCTGATGCTCTTCTGGGCCCTGAGTTCGGTGGTTTTGTTCTGTGTATGTGTGTGTTGGGGACAAGGGAGTTGACAATGAATTGTGGGTGGCTGGTGTTCTTTACTGGGAGGACTATGAAGTTCATGTTGATGTGTCCCTCTTCCTCTCTCTCAAGTCCATGTGGGGTCATTTTGACATGTTTGCTAACACACTTCTACACCTTTGCTCTTTCTTCATTCGTCTGCAGCTCCATGTTGCACCCACATTCACTATCTATGGTGCCCTTTACATATGTTGGATATGTACTTTTTTCTTTTTACTCCTAAAGCCACAGTTGTCCAGTTCCATGTCTGCACTTCTTTAACTGACCATGGGTGAATTGTTCACAGCTCTGGTGTCTTCTCTTGTCACCTCCATGCTTGAGCTTCTCTGTATCATGTCCTATGTCCTCACTTCTCCAGGTCTCTGCTGTTCTACAGTACCAGATCTGTATTTCTCTACACTATGTCATTATGTTAGAGCTGTATATATCTTGTTCTATGCAGAATAACCGCTTGTTACAACTATGGTTGCACTGCTCTAAAACTAGAGCAAATTAGCTGTAGGCATCTGATCAATTAGGGAAATTGCTGTCACAGCTAGATCAAGCAAAACAAACTTGCAGGCAGGTCAGGAGAAGTTCAAACAGGGCAAGCCTGATAAGCCTCAGCCCTGGGGGCTTGCAGACTCAGTACAGAGCTCATGATCTGTTACTAGCAATGGTAATGCTATATTACCGAAATACATCATTGCAAAATGTTCTGCTTATCTACTGCTTTTTTTTTTGACTAGAAATTCATGAAGCAGCAGTGCTATGGAGAAATTTAGGTCAGATGTGTCCACAAAGACAGAAACACAACACTCAATTGTGTTAAGATTTAAAATTTTTTTATAGAGGAGCATGGGAATAGTGGGTAGATTATTATTTCTATTCAAAGGTCTCCAACCTACCACACGTATGATTTCTGCAAAGAATACAAACTCACACAGAATCACAGAATCAGAGAATATTAGGGATTGGAAGGGACGTCAAAAGATCATCTAGTCCAATGCCCTCCCTGCAGCAGGAACACCTAGATGAGGCTACACAGGAAGGCATCCAGGCAGGTTTTGAATGTCTCCAGAGAACGGAGACTCCATAACCTCCCTGGGCAGCCTGTTCCAGTGTTCTGTTACCCTCGCTGAGAAGAAATTTCTTCTCAAATTTAAGTGGAACCTCTTGTGTTCCAGCTTGAACCCATTACCCCTTGTTTTACTGTTGGTTGTCACTGAGAAGAGCCTGGCTCCATCCTCATGACACTCACCCTTTAGATATTTATAANTCACAAAACACTATGGTCCCACTGTGACAGGGAGGCACCATAGGTTTGGAGACAAAGGGTACTCTCTCCAACCAATCAACATGAGTATGATTTGGCTGGTGGTCTGGACATCACACATGGTAGCTCAATCCCAGGCTCAACCTTCTTCAAGATGCTGGTTGTCTGTAGATTTATTCTCACCAACGGGCCATTTTTTTAATGATTTTTAGCTTTCCAGCTCAATATACTGACAGCGGTCTTGTTGGTCACATGACCCCAGAACAATATATAGTAGTTGTTGTTGCCTTATTTACTATTACCTTCTGGTTTCCTACCCTAAACCTGTTATAAGAATGAAAATATATTTAGAAATTGTTTGTGCTTCTTTTTTTTTTAATCTTCTGTACATAGCTGCATACCAAAGATTTTGGTAAGCCTCTCCGTAATAATTCTCTGTGCCTCATTTGTTTTCCCAGAAGAGAATTTTGAGCTGGGCAGCTGTAGTCAACTTCTCATTTACCTGAGCAGTGCCTTTGACTACCTTTCACCCCATAGGAACAGTTTTATACAAAATGCAGACAGTATTGAGCATTTTTCTAATAATTTCAGTCCAGTTTCATGTATGTGTATTTTACAGTTTTTTTCACAAGTTGCTCAGGGCAGCTGAGTAGATTCAGAGTAACTATTACTCATTTACTTCAAATCTGAGAAACTAATAGTTCATCAGAAAGCAATGTTTCATGCTTTCTGCTTAGTTAAACCATTTTTCCCTGTTTAAGTAAATTAAACCAAGTAAGTTTTAGCTGCATAAGCTCAAAATCTCTGGAGTCCATGACATTTCATAATCATCCTTTTCTAAATATTAGCATTGCAAACCAGAATTTACAACCTATTTTCATTCAAACATCTTAACAACTGTCCCACAAAGAAAAGGGAATTGTATTTATCAAGAGGTGTCATAAAAAGTCAAGCTCTAGTATCACGGCAGAAAAGTAGATTTGATAAGTCAGTGATAAGATCAAATCAGCCATAAGAGAGAGAGAATTTGAGTGTAAACAAGGTGTTTTGTCTGCTCACCAGAATGTAAGCACTGTTTCAAGAAGCACCTGGAGACTGGAAACAAAAATTAAAAGTATATTTAAAAAGACATTTTATAATGTGATTTAAGGTATATGTGAGTACAGTAATGCAAAAATAAATCCCACAGGTCAAGAATAGCTTAGACTTCACATTGATGATTTCTGCAGAGTTCTTTCAGTCTGAATAACAGGAAGAAAGAAGAAACGTTTCTCCTTTTGGGTAGCCTAACCAGCAGAATGGTTTACTGAGTGAAGATGAGGATAGCTGAAGGCTACTTATTAGCCCTATAGCTAAAGTAAAAACTTAATACAGAACCTACAGCTAACATCATCAAAAAGGAGAGAAAAAGCACACACAGGAAAATCCTTGGAGTAAATCCAATCAGGCAGTGGAAGCATTAAATCATACCATCTATATATCAAGCAAACACATTTTACTTCTAGATAAAGGGAGTAAGAAGAAAAGAGAGCACAACTGTGTGTTTTCACAAATAGGAGTTCTGTGTTGAATGGAGGTGTTAGTTGAGTTTTGCTCTGGATTAGATCAGAGAGGTGAGTTTGGTGGTAAAATACTAAGGACCAGTGCGTGATCCAACTACAGATATTATTCCAATAAGCAACAGATACATCTACAGTGGGCTTTACTGTAAAAATGTAAGCAGATAGATAATTTATACAGTAGTAGTAGTAGTAGTAGTAGTAGTAGTAGTAGTAGTAGTAGTGTTACTGTTACTGTTACTATTATAATAATTTTTTTATAACAATATTCATTGTTTCAACTGTGTGCTGACACTGATCTCAGCTCACAAATCAAGCTCTATATTACGTAGCCTCTATAAATCTACTTTGTTGTGGGGTGATAATAAAACTTGACACTTAGTAAGAGATGCCTCAGAAAGTTTGTGGCTTGTGTAAAGCCACAGGTCTTTCTGGAATTTCTGGCTCAGCTCATATAGATTTTTCAGCATATGTGAAGAAATGATAGGTTATGGAATGACTGATTCAGTATACTTATTTTTACCACACTGGGATTAATATTGAAACCTCTGAGTTTAATCATTTGCTTGCCTTCCTGGAAGGATAAAAATGGACAGTTGCCTGTGTGATCACTTAAGACACTTCTTTTCTGGACCCCTGCCAGAGGTTTTAATGAAGAAGCACTAGAGCTTCTTAAAAGAGTGAGAGGAAACGAACAGAACTTAAAAAATAATAATAATAATTCAGTGGAGTTTAGATTACTATTTTTTTTAATAAATCACTGATTTATGACATAGCTGAAAGCCATTAAAGTAATTTTTTTTAAAGTGGAACTTCTAAAATGAAGTGATATTTTCTTCCCACTGAAACTGTCCTGAATAACCATCATTAATTCTCACTGGGACAAATGATGAATTTTCTTGTTTAAAAAAAAAAAAAAAAGTAAATGTAAATCCAGGAATAATAAATTCTGCTAAAAAAACCTTTAAGAGATGAGCAGAATGAACTCTGAAAACCCTACTATGCTTGTTTACATCCTGGCTTACTTATGAATAGCCAAACAAGATAATGCAAATTTTATAGACCAGTCTAAACTCATCTAGGATTTTCAAGATATCATATGGTTAGTTGGCATAAATATTTGTGAGTATTTGGTCTTAGGATATGTGAAAATTGTCTGCCAATGATACATGAGTAGGAATTGCAAAGAGAAAAGAATAGTCATACAAACAATCTTATTGTCTACCACTTCAGGGGTTTTTTGGCATACTTGTGATATAAATCCACCACTTAAGAGCATTCTACCAAAATTAAGCTTTGTAGTCTTTACACTGTTCAAGATTTTCACAGCTTTTTTTTAAATTTTTTTTTTTTTCTTGACCAAAATACTAACTATACCATTCCAGTAAATAAGTTATAGTAGTTTGACAGAATGCATAATGCACCCATCAATGACAAAAATTCTATCCAAACTATCTCGGAATTATTTTGGAAACTGCAAGTTTGTGAATGAGGGAAAAAAGAAATATTTTGAAGTCATCTCTTTTAATTACTGTGTAATAATTCCTCAGTGATCTGAAACTGTCTCAGTCTTACAGGATTTGATAAAATAAGCTGACAAGGACAGATATGGCCCAGTTTGTGGTAATATATGACATAATCTTTCTCTGTTAGCATAAAGGATTTTCAGAATAGGCACTAGTTAGTACAATATAATTCATTTCTAATTAAATGCATTTGTCAAAATAATAAAGATGTTTTCTTCTCTGTGATTCAACAGAGCCAATTCAAATACAGAAAACTTACTTTATCAGCAAAATATGTCAAAGGTATCTTTTTTTGAAGAGAACACTAGTCAATGGAAACGTAACTGTGAGCACTCTGTTATTTTAAATATAATGTTATTTTAAATTGAAATAATTTTCTTTTTTTTAGGTCACATATGATCAAATAACTTGATTAAAATTGCTTAAGGTCAATAACAAACCTCCACATTTAAAAGATGTTAAGATAAATGAGAATCACTCTGATTCCCCCACCAACCATATTCATGGCAGAGACCAAAGAATCCATTACAGAAAATTCCTTGTGTCAAGCTTGTAACTTCTGTGTGAGCTATTGTGCAATTTTCAGAAAGTCGTGCAGGCCTCGATTTCTTATGAAGGACTTCATGAAGTGGGAATTCCTTACCATATTGTATCCCTAGATAGACTCGTCCAATGATTAATCATCTTCACTATAATATGTTATCTGCTTTATTTCATTTTTTTTCCAACCAATAATTACAAATTTCAAGATATCACTCATTTGCAGAATTTTCATTATTGTGTGTTCCATTTTAAAAAATACGTATTTTAAGAAGTTTCATAAGCTTCTCATATACAAGCTTCCTAGAACTCATATCATTATTATGATACTTTCCAGTGCTCCTTCTTGAAATGAATTTAGTATTCCAATAGTAGCTTCTGTATTATCGCACGCAGTGTTCCTGCTGCCTTCCAAAACTCTTTCACTTAGTTTGGGAGCCATTCTACTTCCACTAACCATTAGGCGATTATAGCATGGACTGCTTCATTACCTGGCAATTCAGGGGGCTTCTAAAAGTCAACTCCCATTTTCTGTGTGGAAATTGGGGATATTAACACCACCAGCTCAAATGAGCTGCTAACAGCACGTGGTTTCAGCATTCATAAAGACCTTTCCTGGGCAATCCATGACTAAAATTATTCTGCATTACTGTAACTTAGACAGAAATAAGGCATTCATTATAGTCGTAGTTTATTCTTAGATATGAAATACAGAGGGAACTAATAGAACCCTGTATTGTTACATCAAAATCTTGTTACTGTCAAAAATGGAACACACCTTTCACCTGGAAACCAGAATGTCCTGTTAGCCCACTTAAAATCTTAACAACCCCCTCTTCCCCCAAAGTAGAGGGAACATTAGTACTTTCACAATGATAATAACATTCACCCTCCACATTCATACAGAATAGCTCATTATTGCTCTGTTTAAAATCACTACACAAGAAAAGCACCTAACACCAACCCCTCCTCTCTGGTGTTATATGTCCCTGACCATTTACCTGAGGTCCCCAGGCTGATGGTGCCAGTCTACTTTAGCCTGGGGAGGTGGGTGTCACTGCGAGGGACAGCACTTCATGGTCCCTGCTCTGACAAGTGGGGTGTCCATTGGAGGTGTGAACCCTCAGCTAAGGCCCTGCTCAGAGCTCTGGAAAGGTATTTCTGGAAATACAGAATGCAGTGTGTTAGTCACAGAACACTGATGATTGGAAAAGGACCTTTCAAGTTCTCTAGTCCAAACCTGCTCAAAGCAGGTATAATCAGGTCAAGTTGCTCAGGGCATTGTCCAGTCCAGTCCTGAGCATTTCTGAGGACAGAGATCCCACAAACTCCGAACAACATGTCCCAGTGTTTCATTACCCTTATATTACTATATTCTTCATCATGTGTAATTGAAATATTCTGTGTTCCAACTTGTATCCCTTGCTTCTCATTAAACTTTTTATGAGTCTGGCTCTATCTCCTCTGTATCGTCTGATCAGGTACTTGTAGACAGCAATAACATCTTTCTGCAACCTTTTCTTCCCCAGGCTGAACTGTTCCAGGTCATATATAGCTTCCTCTCATATGACAGACACTTCAATACCTTAATTATATTCATGGCCTTCTGCTGGACCTCCTCCATTATGTCCATGTCTCTCTTGTGCTGGGGAACTCAGACTGGGACACAGCACTTCAGACATGGCCTCACAAGAGTCACCTCACTCAATCTGCTGGTAGCACTCTTCATAATGCAGCTACGATGTTGTTGGCCATCTTTGAACAAGGGCACGTTGTTGGCTTGTGATAACCTTACTGTCCACCAGGACTATCAGGTTCTTCTCTGCAGAGCTGCTTCCCAGTCAGTTGGAACCCAACCTGTACTGGCCCATGGGGTTACGCCTCCCCAAGTAAAGAACTTTACATTCACTTTTGTCAAAATTCATGAGATTGCTGTCAGTCCATCTCTCCATCTCGTCCTTCTAAATAGCAGCCCTGCCCTTCAGTGTACTCACCACTTTTCCCAGTTTGCTGTTGTCCACAAACAGGCTGAAAAAGCACTCCATCCCATTGTCTAAGTTGTTAATGAAGATAATAGGCAATCCTGATCCCAGTACAGATCCCTGAAGGGCTAGATACTCACTACCTGCTGGACTTTGCACTTCTCGTTACAAAGCTTTGAGTCCAGCAATCCAGCTAGTTTTCCACATCATCCACTTATCTAGCTCATATCTCACTAACCTGGTGATGAAACCATTGGAGTCTGCATCACAGGTCATGCTAAAGTGAGGATATACAATATGAATAGAAAGGAGCATATAGAGGCTACACATTTCTATAGTGAATATTTTCATGCCACAAACTGATATACTCAGTATGATTAATCTACATTCATATTTAAATCTCAGTTTACTATTGTATTCAAAGAACTCTGCTAATAAAATTCTTTAATGAAAAAGGTTTTGTGCAGTTTTGAACTGAGAAGTTTTCAGATAAAAATACTGCTATAATTCTGAATACTGTGCTTATACATAGTAAACAATAACCGTCGTAGGTGATGTGTCAAGAGCTTGAAAGCTCATTTGTGTCCTATTCAGTCAGACAGCATGGAAAAACAGAGCATTGGACTTGAGTCTGTCATTAAAACAGTACCTCAGAACACAGATCCTAACCTGTCCTGCTCCTAATAGGCAGTGAACTACAGAAATAATTAGTTCAGCCTTTTGCATTGCTCTAACAGTACACAAGACAGATGACTCGTATGAATCATCAGTTTGACAGGATTTTTTTTTTCCCTTGACATAGAGAGGTATTTCCTAGATTCAAGTGAGAAACAAATAAATGCCATATGGGAAATAAAATTGCTGAAGAGATTATGTTTATGAAATTTCTCTGACAAGAAGAAGAAATAGCCTGGAGCTAAATCTTCTTGTATTTAGAATAACTATTTGTATATTTGTAATAAATGGTGGGAAAGGTGTTGCATGTATGTAAAACTTTTGCATTAGAATAGCATTTTCCATTTACATCACAAAAGCGAAAATTGCTTTTGAATAGCAAAGTGGAGAATTTCAGACTCCTCATGGTAAAATAGAGTTATCAAACACATTAATTCATGCACATCAGTTGGTGCGCATATAATTGATGCTGATTTTATCTGGTTGAGCAGAGTAGAAGAAAGAAGCCTTCTGAGGTGATAAAAGAGGTGAATTGGGGAAGGTAAATTGGAAGAAAGGGAAAATATAAGGATATAGGAGAAGCACAGACATAGAATAAGCGGTGATTTTGAAAAAGAAGGAAAAGCATGTGAACGAAAAAAATAAATTACTATGAATTTTGTCTACCTAGCTGGCATGGAACTTTGCATTGTTTCCTTCACAATATGTTCCTTCACAATACATTTTTGTTCCGCAGTTCACACTTCACTTCCTGTGAGGTTTCCAATTACAAGAGTGAATAACGTGTCTAAAGCTGGGTGTTAACAATGTACTTATTACAGAAAAATAACTCTAAGCTTCTAATTCAACATCAAATGCAAGAAATAAAAATAGAAATGTATCAGGGAAAAGCAGTTTATATGAATGTATGAGAATTATCTATAAAAATGAAGCTTATCTGCTCTGCTTAGGAGAGGCTACAGGTTTCTTTCCGGATTTCAATAAAGAAGGCCCAACAGCTCATAATAATAACAGAAACAAGACGGGAAACGCAGATAGTGACTAAACATAACACCCCTTCAGATGTTGGGAACCCCACTTTCATGCAGCTTTGGACAGATGCCTGGTGGACAGCCAGAGCATGCTACACAGAGTTCCAATCTGTGGAGTTGTTCAGTTTCCCTCCTATACCATGGTGCCCTTCATTAGTGCAAAAAACCAAAACTATATTTCTTGTCTTGACAAACTGGAGCGTTGTCTCTTTCTGTCCATCAGAGTATTTCCAGCTGCACGTATCCAGGAACTAGACCCAGGAACAGCACATGTTCAGGTTGTCCCAGCATGTTCTCTGTCACTGTTACATGTACTGAGGCTATACAGTGGTCACTCATGTTAACACAGAGGTTATTAGACCTGACACAGGTGACATGGCTTGCCTGAGATCACTAATTCCTCAAATACAGTATCTTGAACAATATTACCAATACAATATCATATGTGGAATCAATCAATATACTGCAGAAATATGTAAAAATGTTTTAAAAAGTATAGATTAGATATAGATTATAGATGTAGATGTAGATGTAGATACAGATATAGATATAGATATAGATATAGATATAGATATAGATATAGATATAGATATAGATATAGATATAGATATAGATATAGATAGATAGCAAGTGTTTAGCAGCAGTAATAAACTGTAACACCTACAGAAGAAAAGGTTTGTATAGCTAACATCTATTTTTTTCCTAAGTATGAAATTTTACCGTACAAAGTTACAAACTGACAGAATATATATAGACATACAAATATTTTCTATCCATATTTAACTGCTTCCTTCAAAAGCACTTTCTTAGTTTTGGAATCTCTAAAGGGTATCATTATTATCTCATTTATTTACACAATAATTCTGTTTGAGTATTAATATGAAATGACAGCATATTACAGCTAACAAAAATTTAAACGGTTTATTGTGGAGAATCACTTCTCTGATGAAGATATATCAAGCATTTTGTATTGCTTGCAATTATACACATATGCATTTACATTTACATATACATACACATTTAAATGTATAAATACAAATGCAAATCCTTATGCAAACACAATACAACTTCTAGTCTGTCTAGCTGGACCTTTTTTTAGTTCACAGATGTTTTCGTGGTACAGTGAAGATTGTCTGAGTCGAGTTTTCAGCCAGGTGCTTGAGAGACACTATTTTTATAATGATGCCACTATGTTTTTATAGAGATACTCACTTTTATTCTCAATGGAACTGTTCTTTCTCCTTTTTCTTCTCCTTTTGCAATCTAAATGAAAATACTTCTTCTGTGCTTCAGGAAGCTCGGTCAAATCTTAAAACTGGTATATAGAAATACAGGACTAGTAATACTTTTAGATTACTGAGTCAGTTCCAAGCTTTTGAAGACAATCATAGTATTAATTCTTGTCATGATATATCAAACATTTGCTCAAATGTAGCTACTTTTTTTATTTGCTTGTACTTCATTGAGATTGCAGCTGCTATAGTGTATCTCTATATGATGGATGGAAAATGTCCTTTACAGTCTGAATGTATTTGTGGGCAGTTTATATCCATTTGTTGCTGTGTCAAGATTGTTCTTTGTTTGGATAGCCATCTTCCATCATTTGTAGATTTATAGATCACAGTTATCTCTCATGAAGAGTCGAAGATCTATTAGCCTCTCATCTCATTATTCTAGTAAACCTTGCATGCGTTTCACAGAATCACAGAATCACAGAATGCTAGGGTTTTGAAGGGACCTCGAAAGATCATCTGGTCCAATCCCCCCGCCAGAGCAGGAACACCTAGATGAGGTTACACAGGAAAGCATCCAGGCAGATTTTTAATGTCTCCAGAGAATGGAGACTCCACAACCTCCCTGGGCAGCCTTTTCCAGTGTTCTGTCACCCTCACTGTGAAGAAGTTTCTTCTCACCTCCTGTGTTTGAGTTTGCACCCATCGCCCCTTGT
>VWYH01006008.1:0-29200 GCA_013399365.1 Pampusana beccarii
TGATACTGTGATACTGTGAAACCACCCCAGATGTGCACGCTCTTCTGACTTCATAGAATTTTGTCTGCAGACCCAAGATGTCCTTGAGGCAGGTGATCCTAGAAACCCTCCTGAGAAGAATCCATTGATCACGTAGTGTTGCTGCAAGGGTAGAAGGGGTACACAGAAGCAGCTGACCGTGCAGCTGACAAGTGGGGTCAGGTCCCATTTGGGAAACGAGTCTTTCCTCAAGGTTTCCTCAAGCCAACAGAGCATGGTCTTGTGTTTAAATAAATGAATTTGGATGCGAATGCAGGCTGCAGCTGACAACCCGAGCAACATCAGCATAGCTTTGCTGGTGAATGACAGTGACAGCTATGCTTGCATTCCATTTCCTAATATCAGGCTGAATTTGTTAGCGTGACTTTTCAGTTATTACAGTTATCTGAGGCACCTAAAAAGACCTGATGCTCAGAAAACTGTTCCTTTTCAAGGCCATTGAGACACTGATATTACAGAGAGCTGCCATGTCAACAAACCAGCTTGTCTGTGCTAACGGATGTATTAATAATTCTGAGGATGAACATGCGTATGAGTGTGTCTAGGCTGGAGCTCAGGCTTTGCAAATCATTTCCTACCAGGCTGAAGCATCTCTCACTGAACGTATCAGTCCCTCGTTATTCATTTGTCAGGTGTATTTACCAGAGGGCTCCTCTTGCTGGCTGGTAAGGCCTCCTCCCCTGGCCCTTCTCCAGGGCCCCTGGTGGACCCTGATTTTTCATAGAACCATGGAATCATTGAGGTTGGAAAAGACCTCAAGATCATTGAGTCCAACTGTTAACCCAACACTGCCAAGTCCACCGCTAAACCACGTCCCTAAGAACCTCATCTACACGTCTATTAAACACCTCCAGGGATGGTGACTCCACCACTTTTCTGGGCAGCCTGTTCCAATGCTTGATAACCCTTTCGGTGAAGGAATTTTTCCTAATATCCAATCTAAACCTTCCCTGGTGCAACTCTCGTCCTATAACTTGTTACCTAGGAAAATTCTATTTCCTGTTATAAAGGGCTTATCTTTCATGCTGGGACTTAAAGTACCTTGTCAGAAGAAAACACCATCTTGCAGGAGGCCCCTACAGTGGATGGAGTAGAGATAGTTCAGCTTAAAGATCAGGCTTTGAATCCTGGTGTCCTGTCCATCTCAGGGCATGTTCACATCTCAAGACATGTTCCACGTCCCAAGGCATCTTCCATGTCCCTGGAGCCTTCATTGCTCCCTGAGGTTGCAGTTTCTATCCTGCATTCCTCCTGCCGTTCATCATACCTTCCTGGTTTAGGGCCAGCATCAAGCAGGAGCTCTCAGGATGGTTTACATCTTCCATATGCATTACCGTATGGACGGAGAATGGGTCCCAGCGCACTGCAGTTGATAGCAAGGCTAGCGACTGAAAACGACCCTGCTAAACATCTTCTAGCAATGCAATCAGGTCAGGGGGGACCAAAAGGTCTCCCTGCCAAGAGAGTTTATTTGCGTGAGAAGGCAACTGTTCACTAGAACAGGAAAACCTATAACTTTTCCTTTGCTTTTTAATTTAAAATGGAAATCTGCAGTGAAGAGCAGCCGTTTCACAGTGGAGCCTGCGCTAATCAATTGTCCCACATACCATTTTTAATTAAAAAGGCAACTGGAGTGAATTAGGGTAGGGACAGAAGCACGGGGAAATTTGGATTGCATATGATTGTAGTAAACACTGGCATTCAGGAGCTCTCAATTTTGTTGCCAATTCAGCCAAAAAACCTTCTGTTTGACTTTGGGCACATTCGCAGTCTTGCGTCTTTACATATCCTTCACCTATACAATATATAGGTCTTCAAGATGGTAACTTTACATAGTACCTTCCCTTGGGGACTGAATTGTGAACTGTGGTTACTGCACTGATAAAAAGAGATATTGTGAAAATGCTGTAACCCTGCAACTGTTTGAAATATTCTGTGTGCAGGTGGATAGAAGATAGTTACCTAAAAGCTCTCTCGTAGGATAGTGAAGATAAACCACACTGAATCAGGTTGGTTTGTGGTTTAGATCCACTAAGGATTAATTTATCTCTACCCTACTGATTCAGGGATGTTTATTTAGTCCGCATTTGCTTCAAACAAAAGTTCCTTTGTGCTAATTGGGAATGTATTTTTGCCTGCGTCATGTTTAAAATTAGTTAGCAGTAAGTACAAGTGCTGCCACAAGAATTTTTTAGCAATGAATGCCTTGTGTTGGGACAGGACCACTTGTGAAGGTGGTCACATTAATGATGTGATGTTGCTGCAGTGTTTACTGATTATTGGACATCGCTCTGTGAATTCTAAAGGCTGGCGAGGATTCCTGCACAGACACTCATTCATCTACAATTGCACAAACATTTCTTAGAACTATTTTTCGTTTGCGCTGACGACCAACATTTGCAGCTAAGCTCAGAGTCTCACTGAGCTGGTCAATGTACCTCCTGCCAAAAGTGTGTGGTTTCACAGAAAAGACAGAGGTGAGGGGGACAGGACAACCATGGAGATAGGGTTATCCACCCCTACGCTATATGGCAAGTCAAGTGACCAAAAGACCAGAGCTTTTGTCTTTGATGGCCGGTCTCATCCAACCGATGGCATAAGTTCTTCTCCACGTTTCCTATTCTGTTGCTTCAGATGTACTTTCAGGATGGCCTGTTGGTGGCCACCATATGGGCCCCGTGTCCTGGGACAGTTCTTCTCACTCACCACCTTAGTATTAGAGGATTTGGCACCAATGTCCTACGTTGCAGAGCTGGATGAACTGGGGTTTTGCTTCTTACCATACCTCAGCTCAACAGAAGTGAAGCACCTCAGTGGTTCTCAACCTAAACCATGCTCCTCCTCACCAGTTATGAGATTAAAACACCAATAAGTTCTGTAGGACTTTTCTTCCTTTTATTTTTTTCCCCATAAGAGGTGCAGCAGGTTCTCATTTTCCATTTTTTTTTTCTCAGCCAAGACAGTGAGAAATGTACTTAAAAAATCAGACTGAGAATCCCCTGTATTCACATAATCCCAAGAGCTGGGACTCACCCCCCCTTCCAGCCCTGCCTCCTCACCTTCCCACAGTGTAAGATGCACAGTAGCACAGAGAAAGATGAAAACAGTGAAAGGCTCAATAAATGAAGATTTGGTGACTCATACGTGATGAATACCTCACAACCAGCTTTGCGTGGGGCTGCGGTAGTTTAACTGCTCCAGCCTGCTTTGTGTCTAAGGCAGAGAGACTACGGTCCCTTCTGCTTTGTGGCAGCAACATTTACAGTGCCAAATGTTGTGCTTTGTTAATCCAAGTGTATCAAGAGACAACTGCCTTTTGCTATTTTCAGCACATAAAAAATCAATATGCCACTTACATATCCTCTCTGACTGTCATCCCAGACACTTCTGCTCTTCGAGCAGAACGCGGTCTGTTTTCTGCATGAATGCGCAAAATGCTCCGGCATTATGGCCCTGTCTAAATTATAGGTGCGAGAAAAGGATTTATGAAAGATATTACAGGATGGATGGCTTCTGAAAACAGAGTACCGGTCCCCATGAGCAAGGATATCCTTTCTATTTCCACAGCCCTGAGCTTTTACTGAGAACAAGATTTTGACTGCACAACTCAAATGTAAGGTGTTTGTAGACCTTTGTCTTGGAGGTGTGGTGGAAAAGGTGAGGACAAGGTGAGAACCAGCAGCCAAGAAACTCTTACATAGACCTGTCCTATCTGATCTGCCCCACAGGAGACTATTTTGGACTGAAGAGGCAAGCTGTTGTTGAAAGCCACTATGGACTGTGGGATTGTGGTCTTAAAAATAGGATAGAGGGTAGAGGTGCATGGAAAGGGAGCAAAGGAGAGAAGTTGGCCAATGACAGGATGAGGGGCAACGGGCACAGATGGAAACACAGGAGGTTCCATCTGAATATGAGGAGAAACTTCTTCCCTTTGAGGTGCCAGAGCCTGGACCAGGCTGCCCAGAGAGGTTGTGGAGTCTCCTTCTCTGCAGACATTCAAACCCACCTGGACACCTCCCTGTGTGATCTGCTCTGCTGACCCTGCTTTAGCAGCTGGGTTGGACTGGATGATCTCCAGACGTCACTTCAACCCCAACCGTTCTGTGATTCTGTGAAGATGGTTGAGGAAATGATTGAGAATGCCCTGTGGAGAATGAGCTGCTTAGAAGCACCTTATGGCCGAAACAGCAGTTGTAGACACCTAATTTAGATACCTACCTCTTGGAACAGGAAAATCTTGAAAGAGGAAAGCCAACACAGATGCTAAGAGACACATAAGAGGGCTTGAATGTTAGATCCCCTTGGCAGAGTGGGGAAACCCAAGTCCCCATGCAGGGGAAGGGCAGGCAGGCAGTAGAAAATGGGAAATGCTGAGCCAGACAGCACATTGCACAGGGCAAAATCCTCTGATCTGTGGGATAGATGTGCCACACTGAGGTCTCCCTCACATGGCAAATGGAGCCTGGGTCCTCTCCCAGGGTGGAGCAGGCAGGGAGGTGGTTGCTTTCTTCCCACCCTTTATCTGCTGCCCCATCAGTCAGAAACTCCTTGGAAAGCCAGAGGTTCAAATCCTTCCCCTTCCAGAAAGGATTTCTACCCAGACGTGGGAGATCTGCCTACCAACAGTCTGCTGGTTCCCAGGATGGGGTGGAAGCAGTCCACCCTCCTGCCGGTGGTGCCCAACAAGTCAACAGCAAAGACACTGTATTAAACCAATCCAAAATCCTTGCTGGCATGGTGGGTTCGCCCAGACAAGCCTGGTATGTCCCTCCCTGCCATGTGGCAGGAGCTGTCATCCCGTTCTCATAGAATCATAGAATAATTTGGGTTGGAAGGGACCTTCCAAGCTCATCCAGTGCCACCCCTGCCATGAGCAGGGACATCTTCACCAGCTCAGGTTGCTCAGAGCCCCGTCCAGCCTAGCCTGGGATGTCTCCAGGGATGGTTCATCCACCACCTCTCTGGGAACCTGGGACAGGCTCTCACCACCCTCAGGGGCAACAATTTCTTCGTCATCTGAATCTCTCCTCATTCCTCAATCTCCCCTCCTTTANTTCAGTCCAGAAAGGCCACACTAAGGTCTCCCCAGAGCCTTCTCTTCTCCAGCTGAACACCCCAACTCTCTCAGCCTGTCCTCCCAGCAGAGCTGTTCCAGCCTCGCATCATTTCTGGGGCTCCTCTGCCCCTCTCCAGCAGGTCCATGTCTTTCTTGTGCTGGACACAATACTCCAGGTGGGATCTCCAAACTTTACATTCTCTGCTAGGCAGCTGACACCATCCCCACCTCAGTGCTCATTCCAATTGCATTAAGGGGAGTGCATTTTGTCTGTTTTCCTTTGTTCCATTCCTCCATGGAGGCTTTCAGCTATGCCTCCTCTGCAGTCCTGGCCATGCGTTCTTAGGGACATGGTTTAGTGACAGTGTTGGGTTAATGGTTGGACTCAATGATCTTAACAGTCTTTTCCAACCGAAATGATTCTGTGATTCTGAAGTGAACGCTGGCTCTGAGCCCACCCTGGCTCCTGCTGGGGGAAGGTGCCAGCAGATGGTGCTCTAAGACCCCAAACTTCGCTCTTCTGCCCCACATCCCAGGACACTTTGGCACAAGCACCCCCCAGCACCCTCTCTGCTCAGTTCTTTTCCACCCTGGGCACTGCACTTGGAAGTTTCTGTAGCGTCAAATGCTCAAGGCAATGTGTCAAAGTTATGCATGTTATAACATCTTCCAGCTCCATCCATCTCCCAAGGCCTTTTGTGTTAGTAGCATTTTTCTCTGGCAAACGGGATTTCCGAGCTACGACAAAAATGGTATTAACTTCTTTCATCAGAGTTGATCTATGCTGGAGAAGCTCAACTAATTCTTTCCTCTAACTCACTCGTAAAAGAACTGCGTCCCACATCTTATCAGAATATCCTCATACTGCATAGACTTGAGGAGAGCACTTTGATGAGGCAGCCCAGCTCAGAGATGTTCCCAGCAATGCCTGGGGATGGACAAAGCCATTTTCTGATAAAATGACAAATTTCAAGGCAAAAAAATAAGTTCAGCTGTTGAAAATATACCCCGGACTCAAGCAAAAAAAGGCAAAGGCAGGCGGTGCTGGTGAGAGTGAGTTATAGCTGTGCTCTGTAGTTTATGTGAGAAGCAAGGTCTGTGTTTACAAAGCAAGAAGAAGAGTATAAGAAAGTGCTTTTAAGCTGTCAGCTATTTATATCCCTTGCTTGTTTAATTGTGGACTAAATATAACAGTGGTAGAGACCAGAGGGTGCAAGTACTTGATGACTTGGCACAAAAGCGGTGTAGAAACTTTAAATTTGTGCTGCATTACTGCTTGCTTTAAGGTGGTGATTTGTGGGGAAGCAATAGCAAGAGGTGAAGGTTTGCCTGCATCACCTGGGACAGGCTTGCTTGTGCATTTGTGCTGCTGGGAGGTCAGATAGTGCGTTTTGTGCCCTTGCAACTTCTGGATCTTTCTGTTCAATTGCTGCTATGAATAAATTTATTATTTTGTGGGAGATCTTTCAAGCTCCAATTTCAGTAACCAGTCTTCCTTGCTGGAAACCAAGCTGCTCACCCAAGAAAAACCAATGCTACGATATTAGCTCCAAAACTCATAACTGCATTTCTTTTAAGGCTGAGGGAGTTGCGGTGTTCAGCCTGGAGAAGAGAAGGCTCCAGGGAGACCTTAGTGTGGCCTTTCTGTATTTAAAAGGGGCTGATAAGAAAGATGGGGACAGACTTCAAAGCAGGGCCTGTTATGGTAGGACAAGGGGTGATGGTTTTAAACTAAAGGAGGGAGATTCAGGCCGGACGTGAGGAAGAAATTGTTGCCCCTAAGGGTGGTGAGAGCCTGGCCCAGGTTGGCCAGAGAGGTGGTGGATGAACCATCCCTGGAGACATCCCAGGCCAGGCTGGACGGGGCTCTGAGCAACCTGAGCTGGTGAAGATGTCCCTGCTCATGGCAGGGGTGGCACTGGATGAGCTGGGAAGGTCTCTATGATTCTGTGATTCTATGGCTCATGGCCAAGTCTACAGAAATAATTTTTCCCCCACCAAAATGCAGCTGTCTGTGAGATAAACCACAGCAGGGGTTTAACACTGTGCAACCGCTTAGCAAGAAGACTCGCACGCCCTGCTGAAACTGCAAGGGGGAATTTGGGATAGCAGGATATAATTACCCGAGCTACAGTTCGGCTGTGTGACTAGAGAAACCACCGTTTCGCTCCAGAAAATTGCTGCGAACACAAGAATTCTAACTCTCATTCCTGAATCCCATCCTGGAGATGGCAGGTCCTGCAGTGGCCGTGGCATCTGTTGTGGGAGGAGGAGGATGCTGGAAATGCTGCTTAGGAGGGACTGTGATCCTCCTGCACCTTTGCTTTTGGGGAAATGCTGGGGGAAGAAGCAAACAATTTGGTAGAAAACGGAGAAATACACCACTAATAAGATAGCTGTCAACACTCCCTGCAGATAACCTCACGGCAGCAGAATTATTTATAGACAGAAGTGTCTGAGAACTTATTTTCTTTGCCACTGTGGCTGTGCCAGAGTAATGGATAGCTCTACAGGATGGGTTTTCAAAACCACTCAATTAGGAGCAATGAGGTGCAAAATTACATGTGCAAAGAGATGGAAACGGAGATGTTTGAGATGAAAAGGGTCTTGCTGGCCTGGCAGCACCACCCAGTTCCCAACGGGGCAGAAGGAGATCTCTTTTCTAAGCACTCCAATGTAGAATTGCTCTTTTTGGTTCATTCCTTGGGATAAGAGTAGGTGTAGCTTTTTTCAAAAGGGGCATATCCATCTGAGGAGGTTGTCAGACAGAATGCTGATCAGAAACTGCAGACTTCTTATTTTTATTGTTTCTTACTCACAACCTAAAATAAAAAAGTATCACTAGCCTGAAAATCAGTGATTTTCTCTTTGGGTAAGGAAACATTTTGCTCAGGGAAGGACAGGAGGATTTGTTATTTTCTCCACTAAATTTAATCTTTTATCAGGCTGGAGTGGTGTTTGTTAACCTTTGTGATTTTGAGGGATCCGGGACTTCGGATCACACTCAGTCCCTGGGAAAAATGTCCCTCCCGTTCTGCTTTTTCTGCTTATGGATGAACTTGGGTCCTGAGGGGAGAGTGCGGCTCACTGCTTACTTGAGCTCTTCTCAAGGCTTGTGCTGGTCTTCGTCCAGGATGTCTCTTTTGCTGAATTAACTTCAGGAGAAAGAAGGGAGGAAAACTGGTACCCAACAAACCCCTTGCAGTAGAGGCACTTCCCTTGCTGTGCTGCAGCAGAACGTGACATTATTTCATAGAATAAATGGGCAACCACCTATTAAGGGCCATAAAGATGTGCTGGTTGTTATTGAGACCAAATTGGAGTGATCTGAATGGCAAAGGGCTCCAAATGCAATCAGCTGGCTCATTGGGTCACCATGAGCATCATCTGTAGTCTGCCTTGCTCCCATCGCTTTTCTTGCTTTGCAATTCTGCTTCCTCGATTCATCCTCTTTCGTGATCCATACATGCGATACAAAAATCTTTATTATTATTCCTGTTTGCAGGAGTCGTTAAAACACCAGGGGTTAATCAGCAGGGAAAAATCCAGCCAGCGAGTTCCAGCAGACCCAAGCACAGATATCTGATCAGGTTTTGAAGCCTCAGCCTTAGGAGTCAGCTGTGGTCTAGCAAGCAGGGAGGAGAGCTCTGAGTGTGATTTTCTACTTTTTTGGGGAGCGTTTCTGAGCCCTTGGACAGACCAGCAGCTCTGCAGTTTGAGCACTGTGTTTCATGCAGTTGGTCTTTTCCTGACCCTCCCCAGCACCGTTGTGTTGCTAAACGCAAGCCATGTCCACCTCAGGGTGGGATTAACCTCATTTTCGTTCACACATCTAAATGCAAATATCTCAAGTTGATTGAGTCACCCTCAGCTCCCTTTTTAAGTCACAGAAGAGAAACGGCCACTGCTAAAGCAATTCCCCAACCCATTTTAGGTGCCTGCCTTAGGATAAGTTAGGTGATGTATCGTGCCTCTAAAATAAAATGAGACAACTCCTCACTGGCTTGTGTTGCCTGTGTCAGTTGTAAAGGATTGAGATACAGCCCCACTAAAACTTAATCGAGCCTCAGTGTGCCTAATCAGCAAAAGGACTTTTCCTCAAGCATTTAAGCATGTAGATAAGGATCAATTTAAAACAACTATTAACCCCAGATGCACTGGGCAGTGCTTCGGTTTTCTCTGAAGGTCGTGCTCCCATGCGCTGTACCAGCAGAGTGGTTTAATCCTCTGGTCTGCAGATGCTTCTGAGTCCACGAGACCTCCTGCAAAGGGCCAGTAGAAAGAAGAAGCAACAGAGTTTAGCCATGCCGGGTGTTGTACAGGAGCCTATAGCTCCAGGGGGCAATTCATACAGTCCAGCTTGAAAGCCTCTGGCAGAGGACACATCCCCTTCTGGGTCATCCTGACATCTGTGTTAAAGTCAGCTGATGACGGCAAACCCTGCCATCCATCATGATTCAGACTCGGGGTGTCGGTTCTTGCTGTTGTTGCAGCTGCACATTGGTCTGTCCATCTGGGAGAAGAACACATGGGGTGGTGTTAGGACAAGAGGTTTAGGACAAGAGGAAGTGGCCTCTAGTTGTGCCAGGGAAGATTTAGATTGGATATTTGGAAAAAATTCTTCCTGGAAAGGGTTGTCAGGCATTGGAACAGGTTGCCCAGGGAAGTGGTGGAGTCACCATCTCTGGAGGTGTTTCAAAGGCATATAGACGAGGTTCTCAGGGACACGGTTTACTGCTAGAGTTAGGTTATGGTTGGACTTAATGATCCCAAGGGTCTCTTCCAGCCAGATGGTTCTGTGGTTCTATGGTTCTATGATTCTATGGTTCTACGATTCTATGGTTCTATGAGCCTATGAGTCTATGATTCTGTGTTGTGTCTTCCCCTGCGTGACCTGTGCATGATGCTGAAAGGCGCTGTGGACCATGTGCCATCCCTGAGCCACGGGCCAAGACTCACGGCGTGATTCCTGGCCCAGCGCTAATTTGCGTCTGAGAACAGCGGTAATAAACGGGCAGCCAAGACCTCGCTGCAGGCAATTCCAAATCTTAATCCCCAATTTTTCCCTTCAGACCTGGGGTAAGGGGCTGTGAGCAGGAAGAACCGTCCCCTCAGAGATGCCCCATGCTCCAACCTCTGGGCTTCTACATAGGAGCCAGGTGGTAACACCGTGTTGGTCCATGTGCGGGGTGCCTGCCCGTGGCCCTGCCTCCTCTCTGCACCATTGCTCCCATAAAATGAGCCGTATTCAGCCATTACAGATGCAAAGCGTGTTGGCGTGGAGGGAGCACCATTCATCAAGGGGCTCCGGTCGTTATGTGCCGGCTACAATGAATCAACGTTAATGAGGCAATTTTTGGTCATTTCCACTCTGTATGCACAATAATTATTTTCCACCCTTGCAAAATAGTCTCTAATTAAACTGACGGATTTCAGCAAGGTCTTGCGAGACTAAACCCTGTTCCTCTTTTATAGGTAAAGCGAGTCCTGTGAAATCCATTGCGGCCGAGCTCTGCAAGGCACAACAGAGTTTTCAAATGCCTCCCTTTGCTGGATTTTAATAGGCTGAACAAATGGAAACCTTTGGTGAAATCAAAGATAAAGAAAGAGGCAACACGTCTCTTTCTCTCAGAGAAAAAAAAAACAACCACCCAACCTAATTCCTTTAAATGCCCTAGGACAACGTGATATCAAATGTGCGGGAGAACAAGATGAAACTCATTAATTCGCTCGAGTCAAGAATGCCTGCTCATGAAAATGCAGGCAGGAAACTGCTCTCTTTTTACAGCCTGAATTAAACAAGGGGTGAAGTTTCCATGTATTGCCCTCTACTTTGTAAACATCCCTGCCGCAAAGGGACCGTCTGAATGCGGCATCTCTGAGCCATTGCGCCGCACTGGAGTCCTGCTTCTTCTCAGCGATAGCTGTTGAACCAAATAGAGGTCAAGAGCCTATTACTACTAGCCTTAAAGACAGCCGAGCTCTTAGAGGAGCCTGGAGGAGCCTGTGCTTTAAAGCTCAATGGTCTCACTGTCAGACTGTAGCTGCTGTCCTTGGAGCAAGCTGTTACAACAGCTTTGGAAATGGTTGGTGCTTGTTGCATGAGCAGATTACAACAAATGAGCTGAGCCGCAGCAATTTCTTGGGTGTAAAGTCATCGCTGGGCAAAAGAACTGTTGTTGGTCTGAGCTTAGCTCCTGAGCGGAGAGGATCAGCCTAAACTAGATTACCTCTCATTGTCTGTGGGCTGAAAGGTGCAAGCAGGCAGGTGATGAGCAGCTTCTCAAGACAAAGAAATATGACCTTCTGCTTGTGTCTTCAGGCAGTAGGAACATGACGCAGAATCATAGAGTCATAGAGTGGTTTGGGTTGGAAGGGACCTTCCCAGCTCATCCAGTGCCACCCCTGCCATGAAAGGGACATCTTCACCAGCTCAGGTTGCTCAGAGCCCCGTCCAGCCTGGCCTGGGATGTCTCCAGGGATGGTTCAGCCACCACCTCTCTGGCCAACCTGGGACAGGCTCTCACCACCCTCAGGGACAACAATTTCTTCCTCATGTCTGGCCTGAATGTCCCCTCCTTTAGTTTAAAACCATCACCCCTTATCCTGTTGCAACATCAGTGGCTACATGTTTATTTGGGAGTTGAAAACAAAATCAAAGTAGAAGTTTAAGGCCTCATGTAGAGGCTCCTTGCCCATGCGCTCTGAGACCAAAAACCACTTTGTGGGTGGTCTTCAAGGGAGAGAGATGCAAGCCCAAAGCCAGCAGCAAATTGGGGATGAGCCCTCCACACCACGTAGGACCTCATCCCTATATAACCCAGAGTATCCTCTTCCTAGGGGCAATATAATTCATGCAAGCACTGAAAAGACAGAGGAAATCGAAGCTGAAATGTGCAGGGCTTAATCAATGGCATCAATCATGATATAAAACACCTGTTCACCCCAGGGGCAGCGTTGGGGCAGGTTGAGACATTCAACACCAGGACAGGGCTGGGACAGAGGGTAAGTACAGTGACTGTGAAGTTCTCACACTTGCAAATCAATGCCTATTACAGACCATTACTTCCTCTCCCACAGCCCATCTGCAGAGACCATGCCCTGTATCTTTCCTTCTCTAAATCTCTGCATCTTACCTGCCACCTTTCAGCCTGATTTTTCTTTCTCCCTTGTTTATTTGATGCGCAGACACCAAAGAAAAGACAAAACGGAGAGAAAGACGACTGAGACATTAAGAAGCATGCTGGCAAAATTGTGCTTGGAGCAGCAGTACATCAGTTTGGATATGGAGCATTGATTTCTTTTATCACCCTGCTTATTAACTACACAGGATTTGCTCTTAAGAAAAAATAAATCAAAATGAGCCTAGAGGAACTGTGAGAGATAAGAGGATAGATGTTTGCTCAAGTTATTTCTCATTGTGAAATGCTTTTAGCTCCACATCTTAGGTAGGAAGCCAGTTCCTCATCTTCCTTTTAAGTAATTAAAAAAAAAAAAAAAAAAAAAAGAAAACCTGGCAGTTTACCAGACATTCTTTACACATAGAATTAATATCATTTTATCTTCCAGAGATAATACACTGAGCTCAAGGAGTCAAATCAGAACATGAATGTCTTTGTTGTAATTCCAACTCAAGGGAACAATTTTTTTCTGTAATAAAGCCTAAAAATATTAAGTGGCCTTGATTTTCCATTGCCGTATTGTGCCTGAGTTGCATCATATGGCTGGATCTTGCGGTGGGGTAACCTGGTTGGTTTGCCAGTAAAGGTAAAAGCTAAGGGTATTTATTTAACTATTGGTTTAAGTCTATTGCTCTGATTAAAACAAAGAATTTAGCCCATTGTTTCAGGTCAAGTTACCTTGAGGTGATGCCGCAGAGTATCAGTGTTAGGATCAAGTTGCCCAGCGCTGGGGATACAGGACACGGCGAGACAATTAATGTAGTAAACAGTGCAAAGGTGCTGGAGAGAAAAAGCAACCCAAGGAAAATGAAGCAGATTCCTCGGGTGCAGAGGTTCAGCGGGACAAACAGAAAGTTACTGTGCTTACTAAGAAAGGTGGTGTTGAACAGAGAGAGTCTTTGCACTGAAAATGTAGAGACCCCGAACCTCCTGGTTGATACCAATTCCTGGTGAGCAGCCTGAAGGAGACAAAGCCACCCCTGCCTCCCTCCCAAATTCTTTCCTTTGATTATTTGTTTACCTATTTTCATATCAAAGACTCAGCTTGGGTGTCTTCCATCTCAGCTACCATCATCCCCAAGGAATGAGCTTCGAATCAACCTTCTTGGAAGCTGACTTGTCAGGAGACCTTCTTCAGTAACAGGTTTTACACGTCTTCTTAAAATCCCTTTCAGAAGCATCAAAGTGCCCACTAATTGCTGTAATCTGCCTCGCAAATACCTGGATCTGCGTGGATGCATAGGATCCTCTCAAACTGGTTGACTTTAAATATTTAATTATTTAATTATTTAGCTCAGGTAGCAAATCAGGAGCCAGAAAAACGTTGCCATAATCAAGTGACTTTAACTGAGCTAAGCAACTGAGCATTGCTCCACACGTCACGGTCTTCATGTTTTTCCAAGGTCTTCATGTCATTCATCTAATTCTGGTCTTCATGTCATTCCTGAGAGATTCACAAAGCTCTCATCTTCCTGTACCAGCTTAAATAAGCTCAAGGAATCAACCTCTTTTGAGGTCCCTTCCAATCCCTAGCATACTGTGATACTGTGGATGGAGAAGACCCCATAGTTTGATGGCTGTGTCTTGATGAGATCAGTTTTTGCTCACTAGGTGCAACCTGGATTCCAAGACCAGATCACTCTGGGTGTCTACTCCAAACAAAAGGAGAAGCCTCCAAAATTATCTCCATGGATTCTGGATTCCAAGACTGGATCATCTGTAATGACCTCGTATGCAATAACATCAATGAGAACAGAGGTGGACGCAGGAAAGTATCAGATTTCATCAAATTTCAGCTGCAGTTTCTCATACTCAAGGCTGTGCCATAAAAACCCAGACCATGGGTGTCACACAAACCATCCAAGTGCTCACAAATGGGACCTTCAGTTACAAGCAGAGAGGAAATAAGAGCAGGGGAAGCGTTTGCTGTGCAACAGACACCTGTTAAATTAATTGCAGGGAGAGGAGCGCTAATTAACTGATCATTCTAATGAGAACATTGGATTTTGGCAATGCGGTTACTTTTTTTGGTCAGGGAGAATTGTGGATGCTTGTGTGGAGGATGAGGCAACGTAATTCTGAGAGATCTATGGGGGCTCCGCATTGCGACTCCAAGAAAATTATTTTAAAAGCTTTTATATTAAAAAAGGCAATTACATTCTAACAAAAGAACAACAAGCTGAGACCTTGTGTTGTCAGGTGCTCTCTGAGGTTTTCAGTTCTGGTCTTGCTGCCACATAGAGTAATAGGTTTTTTTTTATGTTCCCTGTTATTTACCTGGGAATTTAGGGCAGTTTTAAGTCCGTCACACTGATTCAACCTCAGATCTGTCAAATTCCCAGAGGTCACCCAGGCCTGTGTTTGCCACCAGATGCACAGCAGTTTGCCGGTCCTTTGTTGTTCCTAAGGGGTACAAATGCCTTCAAAGAGATTATTTAAATGCTACTAATAAGCAACATTGGTTAACGAGATTCCTCTGCCGTTCCTGCAAGCCTTATTCCTTCAGGGATCTTGTGAAGGACAATTTGATGAAAAATCTGCTCCCGTTTTTCAGGATTAATCAATTAATTAGTGCCAGGGCATGCTCTGAGCCCTGGAGCATCCGTTCAATTATCTCTTACTACATTGCCAGACTGGTCTGTGGTTTGGCTCGCACCTCCACTGAATTTCTGAGCAGGCTTCAAGGGATAACGTGGGGCAGGAACCATTCCCAACAGGCAGCTGGGGTCGGTAAATCTTCATCCCCCCATCTGCTGGCCGTCAGGGACCACAGGCAGAGACGCAGGGGCTGAATCGCCGCGTCACAGACATTTATTATGTATCTCTACCATGCTGGACAGCTTCTCTTAGACCAGTCTTTTGCTCTTTCCCCTGGTCATCCAAGTCTGGGGCTACCGGGACATGTTTAGCACAGTGCTGAGCCCCGACACAACTCTGTGCAGTGACAGGTACAGGAACATGGCCACACTGCTTGGAGCATGGGTGGAGAGAAGACATCTGCCTCAAGATCCTTTCCAGAGGCTGGTAGGGAGACCAAGACATCTGCACAGTGATTATTAGCAAAGTGTAGGTCATAACTGTATATTTTATTCCAAATCTAAGTAGATTTATCATTTAAAAATAACCACCTCCTCCCTGAAAGGCTGCACTGGTGGAGTCGAATGACAGTGGGAGGTGGTCCCGTGCTTGTAGAAGAGGGTTGGTGATGCTTTTGAATAGAGGAGACCTAGTTTTCCAGCCATTTCTGTCTGCTCTGCTCTGCCAGCCAGTGGTATCACCAATTGACAAACGTGGCAGCGAGCAGCATCCTCAGCCTGTTGGGACCACGGACAACCAGACCCATCCGTGTGCACAACCGGGGTTTACAGGCCCTCCTTGTCTCCCACACCTTCAGAGCTCCTGCTGCCGTGTCCATCTCTTGGCGGGTGTCGTGTCCCATGTAGAGATTTGGTTGTGATGTAACGATCATTGACAGATAAAATTAACGGAGGTCACCTCATGCACTCGGAGGCTGGTCAGCCGAGCAGAGTGGCGTGACAAACTTTAATTAGATCCGCAATGATTGCCCCCGCTGGGAGAGATGTTTGGTGACTTGCTCAACACAAGCAGTGCAAGCGGCTCATTGTCGCTGTGTGCTGGGGGCAGCTGCTGAGTGCTTTCTGCTCACAGAAATGGGGAAAAATTTGCGTGAATTGAATTGGGATGGGGTTTTGGGGTTCATTTCCGTCAAACACACTCTTTTGTGCTGTTTTATCCCACAACTGTGTGGGGTTTGTAGTTACTTTTGCTTTTTGTAGTTACTTTTGCTTTCTCTGAGAGACTGCAAATAATAAGATGTAGACGTTAACACCTCGGGAATGCATTTAACTTTCCATTTAGCTATAGCTTTATTCAGCACGACTGTAGATAAGGGTAGCAGCAAACAATCATTGGAGCTTAAGGAACATTTTTAAAATAAGTAGCAAGGCCTCGTATTTGTTCTGAAACTGTTTGTTTTAATTTCAGGGAATACTGTTTAATTAATTGTCTTGATTTTTTTTCCTTTTTTCCTTTTTTTTTCCTCCCATGGATGTGCAATTGCACTTTGCACACCTTGTTTCTGCTGGTCTCTCGTCACCATATTCTCCTCCATCTTTCTCCATTCTCTTGCTCACAGCTCACCCCTGCCCAATTTCATCTCCATCACATTTGAGCTCTTTTTGTCCCTCTCAGGATGAAGCCTGATGGCAGAAATGCTCACAGACGAGTGGGTTTATGGCAAAAATTCCCCTTATGCAATGCTCTGCTGCAGGAAACTGATGGGGAGGGAGGCTGGTGGGACCACCCTGGTACAGCGGTAGGTAGATGGAGAAGATGCACGCAGAGAGATTCAGTGGAGACCAAGAACCACATTCTGCTATCAGTTGCAATTGTGTTAACAGTGAACTAAGTTACTTTGGACTGTGGCCCAGGTTCAGCAAGGCCATTCTTTAGAGTAGGGCCAACCCAAAGCAGGAAGGAAACCGTACAATATGAATGAACTGGTCGTAGGTTTACAGTTCTTTCCCCTCCAGGCTCCTAGACTTCAGCTAATCACACTTCTTCTGCCCTCCGTTTTATTCCCCAGACCTGGCAGAGATTGTATTTTGAATAAAGCTTTAGGCATGGTCTTCCTGGGTCTTCACTGATCAGTTCAGTACTTTCGCCTCTGTCAGCAGGAGTCTTTGAGCAAGACCTCTGAGCTTTGGTTGGTGTGAATGGAAGGAGAAATGGTGTGAATGGAAGGAGAAAGCTGGCGCGCTCGTGTTCCCACCAGGCCAAGTCCTCTCCTCCACTCCTGCTGTGGAACAGCAGCTCCTCATCCTGTTAAACCCCCCGTCTCCTTCACAAGCTTCCAATGGCTTAGTTTTGTTTAACCTTCCCTTTTCAGTTATTAACAAATTTCCTTTGGGCTTTATTTAGAGCCAGCAGCAGTTCCCACTGGGATGTTTGCCAGGTAAGGAATTACATTGTTTGAGGGAGATAAGAGGGGTCAGCGTGGCAAGTTTAGACAAAGCTCGAATGTTGGGCTGAATGGTCACAGCATCTCACTGTGATGGCTTGGACTGAATTTTTCTTTAGAAAGTCTCTGTGGCACGAATGGGGCAACCTGGAGAAAAATAAATGGTGGAAGAGCAAGGATCTACCTGTTCTCACATACATTTAACAGCAGACTTTCTTATAACTCAGGCGTATCTGGCATTCAATTTTGTATGTTACCCTGCCCTATTTTCTTGCAGCAGATATTGCTTCCATCAGAGCCTAAGTCTTTTACCATGACACCTTACTGCTGCCCACCTATTAAAACTCGTTTGTTTGGATGATATTTAAAAGAACAGGGGGGACAGATGATGCTGAAGTCTGTCTCCTTTCCCAGGTGATAGTGAAAGAGCAAGACTTCAGTGTGACAAGCTGTGAAATGACTTTTCTGGAGGAGAATTTCAATCCTAACCATTAAAACACGTGGCTGATGGCGTCTGCCAAAGCGTCATTGGAAGAGGCAATCATAGAGTGAGACTCTGCACAGCTTCCCTTCAGCTCCTAAATTGTTCTTTCTCTGGCCTCACACCTCTGGTGGCTATCGGTCGATAGCTTTATTTCCATTCCTGTCTTTGTCTGCGCTTTGTTCCACCGAGGAAAACCAGGTACAACTGTGACATGTCCAGAAATTAAGTGGAATCAGAAGGGAAAATGAGAGTAATTTCTTTTTGCGCTTGCTCTGAAATTTTGAGTGCTGCGGGCAGAGACAGAAGAAATTGTTTCTCTGAAAAACCTCACAGCAGGACTTGTTGCACCTCTCTGCATCATCATGGAGCTGATCACCATGGGCTTCCTTAATAGTCAACGGAGGGAAATAAGTGCTTCTATCGTAGAATCATTTTGGTTGGAGGAGACTCTCAAGATCATCGAGTCCAATGATTAAACCAACCCTGGCACTACCCCATGTCCTGAGAACCTCATCTCCGTGTCTGTTCAACCCCTCCAGGGATGGTGACTCCACCACCGCCCTGGGCAGCCTGTTCCAATGCCCCACAGTCCTTTGGGGAAGAAATTGTTCCCAGATCCAACCTCAACCTCCCCTGGTGCAACTTGAGGCCGTTTCCTCTCATCCTGGCGCTTGTTCCTGGGGAGCAGAGCCCGACCCCCCTGGCTCCAAGCTCCTTTCAGGCAGTTCAGAGATCAGAAGGTCTCCCCTCAGCTCCTGTTCTCCAGCTGAACCCCCCAGCTCCCTCAGCCGCTCCCATCACACTTGTGCTCCAGCCCCTTCCCCAGCTCCGTTCCCTTCTCTCAACTCGCTCCAGCACCTCAAGGCCTTTCTTGTCATGAGGGACACAAAACTGCTCCCAGGATTCGAGGTTTGGCCTCCCCAGTGCCCAGTACACACTGGCTCATGTTCAGCCGCTGTCACCACCAGGTCATTTTCTGCTGGGCAGCTTTCCAGCCCCTTATATAAGTGTGGTTTGTCTGGCCTGCTTCAGATCTTCACCCCTGGACAAGCCAATCAATACACAGCAGTACCCACTCCCCTCCATTCAGTCTGGGCTGCCAGCTGGAACAGATGTCTACATGGGACAAAACAAATCCACACCTCCTGCCCCTGCATCTTGTCCTGGTTCCCGGACTGTCTCTAATTTTGACCCAGTGTTCTCAGCTCTCTCATGGTATAGAGACCCTCAGCAGTCATTGTGGGGTGTCTTCTCAAATAAGTAAGTGTTGCATAGTGAAGGACGAGTCCTTCGGTGGCTCTACTCAGAAGACCCCTGTTCAGTGTAACACAGCTCTGGGATTACATGATGGCATTTGAACAGCCTCAGAGGTGAACCTTGAGGACCCCTCTACTCTGCTCCGTTGGGAAAATGCAGTTTTCCTCCATTTTTCGGGGTGGTGGGAGGCTGCTTTGTAGGAGCAGCTTGGCTTGGTGTTGTATTTTCTGTTGCTCTGGGTTGTCCGGGTCTCGCTGAAGCCCGTTGGCTTCCGGCTGTAATTCTGGATGCAGAGACAACTCAGAACCCAACCTCCACTCGATTGCATTTGCCTCCACAAGAAGGAGCAAATAATAAAATCCAAGGGCCCTAACCTATCCAAAGAATAAAATACAATGAAAACCAGGCACAAGAGGAAGGAGGTAGGAAAGGAGTGAGACGACATAACAAATGCCTGTTCCCTGGTTAGCTATTGACTGTGTCAGTCTTCTGTAACATCACCCCTTGCTTAGCTGTCACCAGGCAATCCTTCATCATTTCTCTCCTCTGGCCCGAAGAGAATAACGTGATCTCCAAGGTCGATGTAATTACCTGCTCCTTCTCATTAAAGGAATTGCCAAAGTATCCATTTAAAATCATTAGCCCTCCCACCCCTTTCATTGCAAATGATTTATGAGGAGGTTATTTATTCCCTCCTCTTTTCTTCTGGACACCTTTCTAATTAGGAGATCCATTGAGATCCCCAATTCTCCAGGGTGGAAGCCTATTTATTGCAAACGGGGAGCCATGGCAAACTGGAAAATAAAGCAGGCATTTATTTGTTTCAAAGGAATAAAATCCATCTGATGGCTGATATTAGAGAAGCAGCTCCAATCTCAAGTCCTCTGCTGATAGACTGTGGGACAGAGCAAAAATCAGCTGTATAGATAAGGGTTTAATAGACTTAATAGGTTCAACTCTTGGCCATGCAGACGAGAGGACAGTGGAGCAAATTCCTTAATCTCCTAATTTCCCACCCACCAAAAAAGCAGTAATTTTGGCCCATTTAAGGTACTTGAAGCTGTGTGGCTGACTTCCCACTTGCGTGCCTTCCTAGCAACACAAAACAGCGAATCACGCTTGGACACTGGCTATTTCGAGCCAGCAGAACGGTCATGCTTGGCCAGGCTATGAAAATCACTCCGTAGCTCCCCATTAAATGGGAGAATTTGAAAATTTCAGCGCTGCGTGATGATGCCGGGAGCTGCCAGAAGTGACAGTAGCCTTTTGTTGCAAATGTTTAGAAACCACGGTGCCAATGTCATGACAAAGCAATTAGCTGTAATTTTTTTCAAGCAGTTTTAATGCTCTTTCCTAAGACCACAGCTATACAGCATCTGCGATCCGCCAGCACTCAGCAGACCCTGTAGCCAACAATGTTATTCATTTAAACCTGATGTATTGTGCATCTTGTTACTGCAAGCCCTTTGTTAACCAGCTGTAGGAACCAACTCTTTCCTTTTGGGGGTAATCTCGGGAAAATCTTTGGAGGGAGAGGGATGAAGAAGCAGCTTCTGGGTCCTGTGGATTTTGTCTGATACTGTGATCATGGTATGAGGATCTCAAGAGCTGCGCATGCAGATAAGCACCGTAATTTGTACAGCAATTTCCCTACCAAGATGTTAACAAATGTGTCCAGGTGATGGAAGGATGAGAGGGGAGCTTCATAATTTAGGGGACGGTGCCTGCACACCACTGCCATCCCCCAGGTCATTGCAAACACATGCAGGATAAATGTTGAACACATGCAGCATAAACGTAACTGTGATCAGGAAAAGAAGCATAAAGGGACTGGACAGAAAATCAGGATAGAAGTGGTCAAGTTCTGGCCTCATATCAATTTTGAGCCCCTGTTCCATGAGTGTGAAGGGAGCAATTTCTGAAAGCTCCCTGACTGCGGCTGAGCAGAAGCTCTCGGTGTATGTATAGCCATTAGCATGAAATATTTTAAAATTAAAAGACTTAATTAAAATTAAAAGAGTTGTGTCTCTCTTCTTGGTCTTGGCAGCCTGGCTTAGAAACCCAAGACCTTCCATTTCCGCCGAGTGTCTTTTTTCTGCCTGTAAATTAAACCTGCCTTTATTTACCCGCTTCCAACATCTTTTCCATTACTGGCCTTTATAATTACAGGATTGATCTTGCAGGGTGTCCATTGGGAATGAGCAGGAAGGAACTTATTCCTGCTGCTGCCTTGTGTTGTAGAAGGTGTTATGGGCACATTAAGATCCTAATTCTGTGCTTTCTACCTCAGTTTCCCCCTCAATAAAAGGAAGATTATGACACTGGCTTTGGAGAACATTGGGAGACAAGCACCTAGGGATAGCCACTTATGTGGGGTCCTTGGACATGCTGGGCTTCAACGTCTCCTTGAGCACTCTTCACTTGAGGTCTCGTCCTGCACCAGACACAAAGTGCTTGTTGCCAAAAGAAGGAGGAAATCAGCTTTCCTAGTAGTGTTTTTCTGCAAACTCAGAGGGACCCTTGGACACAAAATGGAGTTTGTAATTGCCTCCTGAGCCTTCATCGCAGCCGTGCTCCATGTCTGGGGCTTTCTCCCAGTCCTTTTGCCCTTTTCCCACCTGGCTGGAGAAGTTTGGATGTCTCATGGCTATTTCTCCCATGTCTCAAGTGTGGAAATAGCTCCCTGCTTCATAGAATTGTAGAATGGTTTGGGTTGGAAGGGATCTTTAAAGATCATCCAGTCCAACCCCCCTGCCGTAAGCAGGAACATCTTCAACCAGATCAGGTTGCTCAGAGCTCCATCCAACCTGAACCTTGAATATTTCCAGGGATCGGGCATCTACCACCTCTCTGGGCAACATGTTCATACCAGTTGACTGTGGAGTATCAATAACTGGTGGCTTTTTGGCTTGGGGAGGAAATGTGAAGCCCCATGATGGGGTGATCTTCCCTCCACTATCACCCACTCTTTTGGGATGGGGTGGGTTTGTGCAGTACACAGCACAATGAAGTTCTCCTGGAGGATCAACCATGGTCCTCCAGCCACAGACCTACCTGAGGGTTGAACGACCATTCCCAACCCCGTATCTTTGCCAGGGCACGTGTCTGCCCCAGCCTGACTTGCCCATGGGCAGCGACCCAGTCTCTGCCCTCCAGGCCTGGTTTGTGCCCAGCAGGCCGGAGTGGTTTGGGTCTGAGCTCCCTGGCGCCACGAGGAATGTTGGATGCACAGACGTGCTTGTTCAACACCGCCTCAGCTCTGTGCTAATTAAATCCAAAGGGTAATCATTATTTCATTGAGTTTCCTCTAGCGCTGTAATTCCATCTCTGCTGTAGCAGAAAGTCCTGGACCGAGAGGCAGTTACAAAAGCAGTGCTTTAAGCTAGTCTTTTTCTTTCTCTTCTCCTCTTCTCTTCTCTCTTCTCTTCTCTTCTCTTCTTCTTCTTCTTCTTCTTCTTCTTCTTCTCCTCTCCTGCACATGGATGTGTAGTTAACAGGGGCCCCCTTATCACCAATACCCTGGGCTCTTTGAGAGACCTGAGCTGAAACTGGATTTTGTGGTTCAGTGACTGAAATCAGGAAGACAAAAAAAAATCAGTTATATTTGAAGCAAAAGGGGTATTCCAAGGGGGTTTCAGCAAAATGATTAAAAAAACCCAGAAAATTATAAAAGTCACATAAAATGACTTCATTGTGGCTTAATGTTTGGTGTTCCCTATCTATCCTTATTGAAACATTTTATTTTTATTCTGGATTATTTAGCATGTCTTAGCTTTACCTTTCTTCTTTTCTCTCTCTATATTTTTTTTTACTCTCTTAGAGATATATCATTAAAGAAAATTAAAAAAAAAAGAGGGGGGAAAACACCAGACTTTAGTCTACCGCACTTCATTTCTGACACCGCTGCAATGGGATTTTTGAGCATCTTCTGCAGCCAGCCAGCATAAGAGGCCACACAGTGACCTGGTTTCACACGCAGGTTCTGGCCCTCTGAAATTCCCTTTCTCATTAGGTGAGTTGTACATTATTCTGGCCAGATTATATTGACTATATTATAGTCGTTTTTCACAACTGAGAAAATGAGTCAAAGAGAGCCCTTTACCTTAGAGGAATATGATGCTGCTTTGACCGTTTCCACCTGGGACTCCTCTAGCTCTTTGGAGTTCATCTCACCTGACTTCTGATGTCTCAAGTGTTAATGTTTCCACCTGGGCCAATCACCCCGGCTCCTTTTAAAGTCAGTGCGGAGAAACGGGCACTTCCAAGAGTTGCTCCTTCTGTCATATTTTGCCACTTCTCCATGTCGTCAATTACTCCCAGCCCTTATTCTTGGTGGTTCTTTGCCATTCTCTTCCCTGGAGACAACACTTGGCACCCGGAAGTTTGCCTTGATTGGGTAGATCTTCTCTTTGACCGTGTCCCATTGGGGCTCGCACCCCTTTCTCCATCACAACCACTCTATCATTCTGCTCTTCTAAGGCTTGCCTGCTTTTCTTCCTCTAGTTTCTGGCACAGAGGGATGGGTTGCATGATCTCATTGGCTTCTTGGAGGTCTGTGTGGCAGGTGAGTCCTTTTTTGCTTGCCTTGTGTCCTCAGCAAGATTTTAAATTGGGGCACAGGACACCTTTCTATCCCCTATCAATTTAGCACAGTCAGACCGTGTGTCTTGATTGCTGTGGCAATTTAAATACCAGGCAAACCCAAAAACCTCTAAGTAGTTCTGTGACTCATCTGAGGTTTGAAGAAATGTGGAGGCTCATCTGTCTGTCTTCCAGTAGGTTGATGGGATAAGAGCCAGGAATTTCTGAGATCCTTTCCCAGCATTGGCCACATGCTCTTGAGATGGGATCTCAGCCTATTTTATGTGTTTTCCCTTCATTTGCCTGACACGTCATGTACCAGATGAAGATGGGTCCTTACACAGGGGAATTCACGCTTCCTAAATTCACAGACTGCGCAGTCAAAAGGCACCACAAGGATCGTCTTATCTGACCTCTGTATACAGAAAATAGACTTTTCCCAGAAATTGGATTAGAGTATCTGCTTTCATAGATACCTAATCTTTATTTCAACATAAGAAGCACTGGTGACTCGGCAGCCTCCCTGATAAGCTGTTCCAATATTTAATTACCTTCATAGCAGTGAGTTGGTGTCCACTTCAAAGGCTGAATTAATTGAGCGCTATCTTCCACTCATGGTACTTTCTTATTCCCCTTATCAACATGAATGAAGAACCTCCCCTTCTCTTCCTCTCTATCAGAGAGTCTCCCCCTATGTAAATACCCAGACGTAAATTAATCTGTCCCTGTCTTCTCTTTGATGAATAAGGTTACTTTCCTAAATCTTTGTGTTGGCAGAATCACAGAACAGTTTGGGTTGGAAGGGACCTTCAAAGCTCCCCCAGTGCCACCCCTGCCATGAGCAGGGACATCTTCACCAGCTCAGGTTGCTCAGAGCCCCGTCCAGCCTGGCCTGGGATGTCTCCAGGGATGGTTCATCCACCACCTCTCTGGCCAACCTGGGACAGGCTCTCACCACCCTCAGTGTAAAAAATTTATTCCTCAGGACTTTTCTTCGTTCTGGATACTCAAGACCTTTGTGGGCCTCTTTTCCGCGGCAGCTTGGCTGGCTCTCACCCATCACCAACTCATTGGAGACCAAGACAGCCTTTCACTCTGTAGGTGGACTCTGATGGGGTATCTGCCCTCCAGGTTGACTCTCTGTCCTTCTGCAGATGCACCTATGTACTGGCCCACTATGTTTTTCCATTCCACAGACCTTTGAACTGCTCCCACAAACCCTGTCCGTTTCTCAGTCTCCTTAAAGTCCTTCTGTACCTCCTTCCAGTGCCTCCTCCTCAGCCCATCCACCTGAACCTGGCTCTGGGCTTTGAGACTGTTAATCCTCCATGCCTGGACCTTCTTCCCTCTGCTTCGCCGCTGCTGTTTGCGTTAAACTGTCTCTGGTAAGGAAAGAGTTATACCCCCATCCCTTTACAGCCATGTGTCAAGATCTCTCAGGGGGCCACTTCTGACACTGTTTAATGCAAGTTTTGTTAATCTCATCTAACATAGTTTAGAGGGGAAAAAAAGAGTCTTGGAGCAACTGCAATGTGTTAAGCCTCTGTAGCTGCCTTTATCAGCAGAGGCTCAGAGGCTGAAACGTGATGAATGCTGATGAAGGGTTTCTGCTCTGCCAATGGACTGTGTTTATAGATATATGTGCATTTGTCCACATTACGAAATCTTGTATTAAATGCTCTGTTGTTTTGCTAAGTGATGGTGCTCACCCTTCTGCTTGTCCCCTTCTCCCCTGCCAATATTGCCAAGACTCAGGACCTGTGCCATCCCATTCCTCTTCCCTGAGGTTGCCCAAGACTTGTTAGATTTAATGTTAATGACTCTTTGGGTCATTTCTCTATGGCTCCTGGTGGTGAATTATCCAGGCCTACTGATTTGAAAGATGTCATTGCAGCAGATAATTCTGACTTGCTACAAATGGGTAGCTTTCTGCCCCATCCACCTTGTCATGGTGTCTTCTTCCAAACAGGGACTAGAGAGGTCTATCAGGGATTTCCGAGTTACTGGCCGTGATCCTGCTGAACACATCCAGCGACCAGCCTAGTCCTGGCCTTGTGCTCTTTTAGTATGTATAATTATTTTAAAAGATGCCTCTGAACCTTGGGCTTGGATCCTTCAGAGCCCAAGCCAGACAGTCATGTCCCATCAAGGATCTATTGACTGAGTTGAGCATCTGACCTGGTTTTAGAGGAATTCACTCCTGTGCTTGACTACATTTTTTTTGCCAGAAAGGGGCTAACCTGAGCCAGGGGCGGAATATTAATTGCAGCTGATTCTCTCTTCCCAGCAAAATCGGTCCTCCTAGACAAGATATACCAGGAGGAAAGGGCTATTGCTTGACATCAGAGCAGAAAGAGCATTGTGTGGTCCCCTTGATTTCCCAGTACCATTGCCTTTAGCCATGATGGATGCTCTCTTCTCCCCTGGTAAAGTCGCATTTCTTTGCATGGATTAATTTGACGGCTATGATGCTTCTCTGGAGAGCCAGCTGACTCCTGTCAATTTAGGTGTCATAGGCCTGACAAAGCGACCTGCAGACACACATTCTAGATATCCGGATTTTTGCTTTGGGAACACCCAGAGACTTGCTTTACTTTGTCTTTTGCAATGACTTGCATCCCTGATGGACCCTCCTCCTAGCAACAGAGTTGGTACCCATCACCATGAAGACATGCAGTGGCACTTCTTCCTGACCAAGTTATCTCAAGGCCAGAAGAGGTATCAATATTTACAGAAATAAGTGTTATCTAATCACCTCTTTTTTCCCTGTGAATGCATGCGACTTCTAATCAGATAGCAATAACCCATGTAGCCCTGTCGTCCCCCTTGGCAGTCCAGAGCTTTGGCAGCACCACCTCGCTGCAGTGTGAAGGGGATCCATCTGCAGGCTGCCACCCTAATCAGACCCCAAGTCCCCTCTGAGCTTCACTTCTGCCTGTCCTAGTCCAAAGAGATCCTCACTGGGACTGGGAGAATCTCTGCTTCTTGCCAGCACTATTTCTCTAGCCATGGGGTAATTTGCGCCCAAGGTCAGCATCATAGAATCATAGGACCATTTTGGTTGGAAGAGACCCTCAAGATCGAGTCCAAGTGTTCACCTAAACTGGCACTAAAGTGTTATAGCCCTGCCAGGAAAGGCAGTATAGTTCAAGAAGAACACGATGGTAATATGCAAAAAAAGCCAAATACATCTGCAAAATTCACTATTTGCACAAAGCTGTACTTAACTGTCTCAGGGCAATTTCTGTACTTATCTCCTCCCAACAGAGCATCCCCTTGGCTTTCTGTGCTTGCTGTCTGCTCCCTGCTCAACCTGCGGCACGTAGCAGGTGCCTGGGAGAAGAGCAGGTCTTACAGCTGATGTCTTGCAAAGCTGATAAAAATGCTATATCTGCTGTGTCCCACGCTGTGCCTGGTGGTTGATGAGGGAACCAGCCTTCAGCAGGGGCTCAGCAGTTCAGACATAGCTGATAGGCAGCATCGTTGCCGGTCACTCATTAATTTCATGACCTTGTCACCGCATCTGTGGAGGTAAGGGCAAGGAGTCATCTTCTCAGGTTTCAGCAAGGGGAGGTTCAGGTTAGAGACTGGGGAGTAGATTTAGATTAGACATAAAGAAGCAACTTTTTATGACGAATGCTGAGATACTGGAACAGGTTGCCCAGAAATGTTGTGGGTGCCCCATCACTGGGAATGCTCAAGGTCAGGTTGAGGCTTTGAGCAACCTGCTCTAGTCTAAGATGTCACTGTCCACGGCAGGGGAGTTGGACTAGACGATCTTTAAAGATCCATTTATGATTCTATGATGGGAAGGGCAAAACAAAGGCTGAAATTTGCTTCTTTAGAGACGATATGTTGTCTCCATTGCTGCAGGTCTGCAAGACCAACTGAGGCAAATTCCTGTTGGAAAGGGCAGATCTGTCTGATGCTAAGCTGATGCCGTGGGTGAGCTGGATGTTGAGGCCCCTGGTTCTAGGACACAAGTCAAGATGCTGGGCTTTATCTATAATGGAGCAATACAGATGCAGCAAACAGCTCCAGGTATGCCACTAGTCCCCAACATCCCTGCTGCCCAGAGCTCCCATGCTGAAAGCAAACATTCTCATGTACGGGAACGTTTCTATGGCCTTCACACATTGTATGTATGTGAACGGAATCGAGGGTTGAAGGGACAGGGGCTATTCTCAGTGTCTTTGCTGTATGGGGAAGAACCAGCCCTGCAAAGATTCTGTGCCTCGTGAGCTGCTGACTCTGATGGGGACAGCAATGGGGCAGGCACTGTGATAGGGACAGTGATGTGATACTTTTCTTTGGGCTCCTAGAGCAGAGACAATCCCTTCAGCCACCCCAAGGGTACTTCTGTCCAGGACTGCTCTGGTGGAAGAGGCCAGGAGAGATGTGGCTGTGCAGCAGGACTGCCATGGGCACAGGCTGTCGTCCTCTATCCCTAGGGGGAGAGAGGATCCTCTCTCCCAAAGGGGGCTGAGAAAGAGAGTGTAGATTTTTGCAGCCATAAAGGAAGATCTACCATGTACTGTATCTCCAGAGCCTGTCAGCCTCTGGGAATTTCAGGGAATCATAGAATAATTCGGGTGGGAAGGGATCTTCCCAGCTCATCCAGTGCCACCCCTGCCATGAGCAGGGACATCTTCACCAGCTCAGGTTGCTCAGAGCCCCGTCCAGCCTGGCTTGGGATGTCTCCAGGGAAGGGGCATCCACCACCTCTCTGGACAACCTGGGACAGGCTCTCACCACCCTCATTGTAAAAAATTTCCTCCTTATGTCTGGCGTGAATCTCCCCTCCTTCACTTTAAAACCATCATCCCTTGTCCTATCACAACAGGTCCTGCTAAAAAGTCTGTCCCCATCTTTCTTCTGGACCGCTTTTAAGTCCAGAAAGGCCACACTAATGTCTCCCCGGAGCTTCTCTTCTCCAGCTGAACACCCCAGCTCTCTCAGCCTGTCCTCCCAGCAGAGCTGTTCCAGCCTCGCATCATTTCTGGGGCTCCTCTGCCCCTCTCCAGCAGGTCCCTGTGTGTCCTGTGCTGAGGACCCAGAGCTGGACCAGCACTGCAGGGGGGTCTCACCAGAGCGGAGCAGAGGGGCAGAATCCCCTCCCTCCGCCTGCTGCTCACGCTGTGGGGATGCAGCCAAAGATGCAATTTGCCTTCTGGGCTGCAAAATTTGCCCTCTCTTCCAACTAATTATGAGATTAGTTCCAGCCCTGGGAAGAGCCATACAGCTTTCTTCCAGGCTTTCAAACATAGCTTGAGTTTGAAGGAGGTAAGACAAACAATTAAAGCAAATACAACAAATTGCTCATCCCTCCTTGTGCCCAGCCACCCAGCACCACCTTTGGCAGACAGTGGAGAAATCACAGAATCACAGGGATTGGAAGGGACCTCAAAAGATCATCCAGTCCAATCCCCCCCGGAGCAGGAACACCCAGATGAGGTTACACAGGAAGGTGTCCAGGCGGGTTTGAATGGCTGCAGAGAAGGAGACTCCACAACCTCCCTGGGCAGCCTGGTCCAGGCCCTGGCACCCCCACTGTGAAGAAGTTTCTTCTCATATTTAAGTGGAACCTCCTGTGTTCCAGCTTGAACCCATTACCCCTTGTC
>VWYH01006008.1:29226-55086 GCA_013399365.1 Pampusana beccarii
AACTGGACACAATATTCCAGATGTGGTCTCACCAGGGCAGAGTAGAGGGGCAGGAGAACCTCTCTGGCCTACTGACCACCCCCTTCTGATCCACCCCAGGTCCCATTGGCCTTCCTGGCCACAAGGGCCCAGTGCTGGCTCATGGTCACCCTGCTGTCCCCAGGAACCCCAGCTCCCTTTCCCCTGCACTGCTCTCTAACAGGTCATTCCCCAACTTATACTGGAACCTGGGGTTGTTCCTGCCCAGATACAAGACTCTACACTTGCCCTTGTTATATTTCATTAAATTTTTCCCTGCCCAACTCTCCAGCCTGTCCAGGTCTCTCTGGATGGCAGCACACCCTGCTCTGTTTTCTGTTCTTGGACAATCTCTGTTCTTGGACAATCAAGTACTTTGCAAGCAAGTGCTGGAATCTCAAAGGTCTTCGGATATACAAAGAAGGGATTTGGAGTCTGAACATCTCCTCTGACTCCCAAGTTTGAAGCTATCTCCATTGCTCAGTTGGGCAGGCCCACACTTGCTCCGTCCATGCTAAACTAAGAGGGTAAGGAAGTGTGATGGGGAGAGACCCAGACTGATGGGACACAAGCCAGGCAGGTCCAGCTGCAGCCAGAATGCCTTGGCTAGGTGTCAACTGAGCTTCGTGCCAAAGCTAATAAGCCTGCCAGGAGCCAAGACTTCCTTGCTTGGATGAAAAACTAGACTAATGGTGCTTGGCTGGCTCCAGAGCTCTGCTGGAAGCTGCACAGCTCTGCTCTGCCGTGTGAAACTGCTGCTTCAGAGAGGACAAGCATCTTCTCTTCTGCAGCAGGGATCCGTGACGCTGACATGGGGACGCGTCCTGACACAAGGGTTGTCCTGGGGCCTTTCTGTTCTGCTGCTTGAAGAGTGAAAATTAAGGAATTATCACCTCGTTTCCATCAGGCTGCTGGGGATGTCACTGTAACTTCGATGTCCCCTTGGTGACTCTAGGATGGGGTCCCCACTGTGGTGCTTCTGCTCTGTGTTGGGATGCCGGTACAATGCACTATAGCTCTGAGTTTAGCTTCGGGAAGTGGGGAAGCTGTAGGAATTCCAGGTAAAGCTTTTGCCTTCATAAATCAGTTGCCTATGGACTGCAGTCTGTGACTGGGGGATGTTTTCCATGCGTAGAGGACCTACCACTGCTTTTCTGGGGATAGTGAAACCCAGCAAATGGTGTTTGCAGAGACACTGCAGAATAGTGCTATTTTTCCCCCAAAACAATGAAATTAAACCCACTGTGAATCCCGTAGTGCTCTTTCCCAGAACAATAACTCTTCCCCTGGCATCACCAAGTGTCTACCCTCCTCCTGTGAAGCAGAGGCTGGGCTGCTTGTGTGTGAACATAGATATTGCTGTCAAGCAGAAGCAGACAAGATTATGCTTATGGGGAGTATTTTGGGGTGAAAAAATGCCTCACTGGTGAATTCAAACCCAGCTGTTAAATAGCCTCCAAAGGGAGAAGCCCACGGGACTTGCCAAAAGGTTCGACACACAATCCTACAGCAAGAAGATATGGGTGAGATGGAGCCAGTGTGGGATCCTAAAGTGACCAAGGAAAAAACACAGCTCTAATCTTCCCATATTTCTGTGATAATATTCTCTTGGGAGGTCCTCTCTGGTTAAAAAATCTCTGGGGCAGAATCGTTCCCCATTTGAGAAGCGTTGGTCTTGGGACATTGATGGTGCTGCCACAAGACATTTAAGAAACAGTAGTAAAAATAGCATTGTGGCACAACTGCCACCACGGATTACCCAGGTATTTCCCGTGGGATAATGCAGGGTTATGTTCTGTGCCCCTCTCCTTTCCTATTTATTCAAGGGGATTTTCACCTCTGTGGTCCCTAGGATGCAGGTCCCAGATGACACTATGACAAACAGACAGCTAATGGGTAGTGGGGTTTTTTTTGAAGCCAAGAAATCCCTTTATAAAAATAAATTAAATGAGAAAAATTCTATGAACTAATACTTCCGGGGAAAATCGAGAATTTTGGTGCTTGTGATTAGCAGTAGTAGCAAAATGGTGTTTCTGCAAAAGAGACTGCAGATAAGGACCAAACAGGAATCGTTTTTCCCTCATCAAATCTATAGGGAAAGCTACTCCATCTTCAGGGGTTTCTTACCTTTGACAGAGACAGCAGCTTAGCAGGTCTGAGAATGACTTCCAGAGGTGCCCAGTTCTTCCAGCAAGTAAATCAATCCATTGTTACAGGTTTTGTAATCACTGAAGCAATAAAATAAATGATGGCAGTGAGTACACGGGTGAAGCAAAACAAAAAGATTGTAGATTATTGTTCTTCAGAAATATCCTAAAGGTTATGAAGAAGTATAGATTGATTTATGCTTTAATATGAGTTCTCAGATGTTTGATCAATGCAGTGGGGTTTTGTGAGTTCTATCTGACCTGTGGTAACTATATGCACGTAGTTCATTGCAACCATGAGGTAGGACATGTTAGCATAAATGCTTGGCTGAGGTTTATACCGTCACAACAGCTGAAGTGAAGAGCTTAGATCTGGTTGGTGACCAGGGCTCTGGGGATGTTCTGAGCTGTGAAAATTGTCGTATGGAGTTCTACAACAAGGTAAGGACAGTCATTGGCAGAAAAGGACTTAGCAGCCTGGTGTGGTTGAATTAGGGACAGCAGTAGAGCCATGAGGACATGGAAGACTTGCCTTCCAGATTCAAGGGCAGTTGAAATGAAGTCAAAATGAGGTGAAAACCAGCACTGGCTGAAAAAAGAGTTTCAGGCTTTGTAGTCTTCATCAGAGCCCTAGAGGTTTGTGCCCATGAAGGACCCCAAATTCAGTTTTGGGATTATGGAAGAGCTCTGCTCCATCCTTGACCCTGTTCCTTCCCAACACACCTGGTCCTGTCCCAGGTGGTGAGAAGAAGGTGTTGAGATAGCTCTTCTCAAAGACTTACTGAGCATAATGGGTATTGAACATACTCCAGCCCCTTGGAGATGCTTGAGCACCTACCATGGGGACAAAGAGGATGACTAATTTGAACCAAGAAAGCATCATTAACCATACAATGATTTTAGGACCATAGGTCCAAGGAGGACCCCAGTTGTCAATGGAGACCTACCAATGCAGGTATCAGCTCTGGTGATGCAGAGCTTGTCTTTCAGGACATTTTCTAATCTAATAATCCAACACCTCACAGTGCTACTTACATTTATCTTCATAGCAGCCCAAGCAGGGCCAAGTTGCAGGTTATAAGCAAGCAAGATGATCAGAGGTACTTGGGAGCGTTCATACCACTTGTTTTGAACCTGAAATGGGTGCAGACATCGCTTTTTAAGAGTCCAGATATCATTGAGAAGAGAGACTCGGAGCGTTCATTGTGCAGGGCACTGTGTTCTCGCCGCACATTTCTGCTAGCGGCTGCATGGCCACCTGATGGGTTGGTTCAGCTCACTGGTCTGTCTGAACACTGGTCTTTGTTTCCTTTTTTTCTGATGCAGTGAAGGGCTGTATAAATGCTGGCTTTTATGTAATGGAAAGAAAGATCAAGACAACCTCTGCTGCCCAGCAGTCACTGAGGTGGCTTAAAACACCCATGAAAACACACTTCGGGAAAGTTATCATTCATGTGTCTAAGCCCACCCAGAAAGTCCAGCATGGAAGAGGGGCTCGAACCTCGTTTCTGGGTGAGGAACCCACAACCTGTGGCCTTTCCTTGGTCCTCTGTGGGTTGAGACCCCACCACGTGCTGCCAGGACAGCGATGTTACATGCCCCTGCCAGTGCCTTGGGCATCTTTGGACTATTCTGGAACAGAATACTGTCCCAGATTGTCCAGAGAGGTGGTGGATGAACCATCCCTGGAGACATCCCAGGCCAGGCTGGACGGGGCTCTAAGCAACCTGAGCTGGTGAAGATGTCCCTGTCATGGCAGGGGTGGCACTGGATGAGCTGTGAAGGTCCCTTCTAACCCAAACTATTCTATGATTCTATTAATTTACCCACAATCTCCTCCAAAATCAAGAGGCAGCTCGATCCCAACAAAATGCATAATCACACGCCACCGAGCAGCGTGCCACCATCACCAACACCGCTGGTGAAAAAACACCACCTCTGATGTGCCGGGCTCCTGTCAAAAGGGGTTCCGGCAGGAAAAAAGCCCCTGTTGCCTTTAACCTGCAATAAAGTGAGGCAGATCAAAGTGAAGGAACAGGAGGTTAGCGATCTCTTTGAAATGTAGGTTCAAATTCCCAGCACAGCCCCAGTCAATTACCAGCAAGCACCGTGACACACATCCACCGCTAACGAGGAAGAGGAGGGGCACACGTGGCACAGAATTCCAGGCAGGCAGTGCCGGGAATTAAAGGACATCGCCAAGGTGGTGGGAAAGTTTCCAGGGGGAAAACTTTGTGGTTGTGGTTTTGTTTTGTTTTCAGGCTGATTCATCCCCCCTGGGATGCAGATGGAGTGAAGGCTGGAGGGGAAGGAGCTGGGCAGGGAGACAGGATATCCTCATACCCAAACCCCCTTGAAGCTGGCAGGGGTTTTCAAAGGATGCTCAGCACCTGGCTGCTTTCTCCAGGGTGCTCCTCCGTGATAAAATGAACCACTTTTATTTTAACGCCATTAGTGAAAGGCAGTGCAGGGGTGGGGATGGGGCAGGAGCGGGGCTGGTTTTGTTCTGGCACGGAGGGACGCGTGCACACAGGCATACAAATGCTGGGAGACAAAGACTGTGATTAAGGGCCGGTGCTGCGACTCCCTGCTTATTACAGGAAAGGATTTATCGGATGGCCTAGTTTCAGCTCCAATTTTCCATCTTTTAATCAGGTTCCCCGGTCCACTTATCCACTCAAGAACAGAAGGAAGGGGATGGATGCCTCAGGGGTGATGGGGCAGGAATAACGCTATGGTGCTGCCTCTAGAAACGTGCATGGGGCAAAGGGTTTTGCTGCCCCAAAGGTTTTCCAGGAGGCAGATCCCAGGGCAGCCAGAAGGATTATGCCCAGCCATGCAGCATTATTGTCTGGAATGGCAAGAGTGCATCCGCATTTTCCAGCCTGACCAAGCCAGGGTGTGTGGAACAAACGTGCTGGAAATTTTAAAAAAACCCCACCTCCTGCAAAATGGAAAATGCACAGAGGAGCAGCTATTTTTAAAAGGGACGGCACCTGCTGCTGCTATGAAGTCAGTCACATAATGTCAGCGAGGGACTTCTGTAGGCTGACAGCTGACAGCCAGGAGAAACAGCTCCAGCAGGCTGGCGAGAGGGAAATGGGAGATTTTGGGCACCAGGAGGTGCATCTGTTCAAACAGAGAGAATAATGTTGTCCTATGGGCACGAGGCGGATGGGAAGAAGCAATCCTCAGTGATTTTCCCAACATGCTGGAAAAAGGGGGTGAGATACTGATAATACCGATAACCCTGCAGGAGATGCAGCACTGCAAGCAAATGCCAGCTCAGCCACTTCTTCCCCCTCCCTAACCCGGCCTATCCGTATTGCCCAGCCTCCACTGAGGTTTTCCTCCTTCTAAAAATATTCAGCCTCTAATTAAAATGCCCATCTCGCTTGCCAGGGCAAATGTATCCGGCCACAGAGCTGAGCTGGTCCTGGAGACAGACAGAGCTCGCAGCTAACCAGCTTGGCCGGCTCTCCTGGCTTGGAAGGGTGGCTGGGGTGATGTCTGACACCAGGGTTTAGTCCATCACACCGTGTTATCAAGCTGACAACAGCTTCAGGAAATTGGCAGGAGGGCCCCCTCAACTTTACAGAACCATAGAATGTCCTGAGTTGGAAGGGACCCACAAGGATTATGGAGTCCAGCTCCTGTCCCTGCACAGGACAACCCCACAGTTCACACCGTGTGTCTGAGGACGTTATCCAGTCTCTTCTTGAACACTGTCAGGTTGGGGCCGTGACACCTCCCTGGGGAGCCTGTTCCAGTGTCCAGCACCTCTGCATGAAGAACCTTTTCCTCATGTCCAACCTGAACCTCCCCTGGCACATCTTCCTGACATTCCCTTTGGTTCTGTCGCTGGTCACCAGAGAGAAGAGCTCGGCACCTGCCTCTCCTCCTGTCCTTGTGAGGAAGCTACAGGCTGCGATCAGATCTCACTCTTCCAAGCCTGAAGCCACCTTGTGCCTTTTCCTCCTCCATGGGGACATTAGTGCTGTGTTTCAGGTGCCCATGTCCTGTGGTGGAGAGGGACCTAATGCATGGGCAGTGTAGTGGCTCATGCTGCTGATGGAGGCTTGCATGCTTCTTCTAGAGGGCTTCAGAAAGTCAATTTAAATAATAGAAATCACTAGCAAAATCAGAAGATGTTAAGGCAAGAGGCAAAGGAGTACTGAGAGGGACAAGGCCCAGCATAGAGCTGGAGCATCGTATAAGTGGGGCATTCACAAAGAAGTGTGATAATCCAGCTTCACGCCCATCACTCCTGGGACAGCGTCCTTCTCCAGGACAGCAGGACACTCTCCATCGTTCCAAGTGAGCCTGCATCCTGGGGCAGGAGTGATCCCGTCCAGAAGGAGCGTGGTAACATGGCCTAATTGTCCACAATGGTGGACACCAGAGGAGCAGTCATCATAGAACCACAGAACCACAGAATGTCAGGGATCAGAAGGGACCTCGAAAGCTCATCCAGTGCAATCCCCCCGGAGCAGGAACACCCAGATGAGGTTACACAGGACGGTGTCCAGGCGGGTTTGAATGGCTGCAGAGAAGGAGACTCCACAACCTCCCTGGGCAGCCTGGGCCAGGCTCTGGCACCCTCACCATGAAGTTTCTTCTCATATTTAAGTGGAACCTCTTGTGTTCCAGTTTGTACCGCTTGTCATTTCTAAAGGTTGGTGATGGCTTTTCCCCTACAGTTCATGATAGTGCTGGGAGCAAGATCCGGCCTCTCCTGGGCATGTCAGCCCACAGGTTACATTCTGCTTGTAGCTTGTGTGCTGTCTTGGAGGATAGGGCAATTTGGAGAGGTGGATGGAGAACCAACAGCCTCTTCCAGGCATCCTGCAGCTCTGCCTGCCTGGATGGAAGATGCAGTTGTTCCTTCAGGCTTGGGAGGACCAGGAATGCTGCAGCTTCTCGGGGGAGGTTTCCTCACCGGGGCTCTGCTTGCATCACTTTATACACAGCACCGAGGACTGCTTAAAATTAAATTTGCTATTTAAGAGCAGGCAAGCCCTCCTGAGACATTTCTATGTATTCTACATTTGCAATGACTCTGCGTGCTCTTAACCCTCCCCACAGCAACCCCTGCTCCTCAGAGGGGGGTGCTGAGGTTGGACAACGTGTATCTCACCACCAAGAGCTCTGTGGTCTGGCAACCAGTGGCTTTCCATGCTGTGACACTGCTCCTGCACCCATTCGCTTCCTCCTACCCCCAGGGACTGGTGAAACAGCTCATGGGCTCTCCCTGCATCACCTGCTCTGCAAAGCTCAGCCTTTCAAACCTGTCAGACTGCATCCTGAACTCATGAAGAGATCCCCACCATCTCTGATAAGCTTTGGAGCAGATCCTGGAGCAGGGGATTTGCTCGAGATACTCTTGTGCTGCCTCACTGCCATAATTTATAATCCCCATAATAATAAAGGGATTCTGCCCCTCTGCTCCGCTCTGGTGAGACCCCCCTGCAGTGCTGGTCCAGCTCTGGGTCCTCAGCACAGGACACACATNGGGTGGTGAGAGCCTGTCCCAGGTTGGCCAGAGAGGTGGTGGATGAACCATCCCTGGAGACATCCCAGGCCAGGCTGGACGGGGCTCTGAGCAACCTGAGCTGGTGAAGATGTCCCTGCTCATTGCAGGAGTGGCGCTGGGTGAGCTTGGAAGGTCCCTTCCAACCCAAACCATTCTATGATTCTATGAATTCGGTTTGAGTCAGCCAGTGAAGCTCTCAAGACTTTCTGCCAGTGAGGAGCCCAGCAGGACAGACACAGCAGGACAAATCCTGTCCCCAGTTTGGAGATGCAACACCCATGAGGCCGATGGGTGTGAGCACAGCAAGCAAAGAAGCCGTGTTGCACTTCGGACCCAGCAACAGCTGCCACCCTCCCAGCACTAAGGCAAGAAATCCGGTGCATCTGGGTCTGTTCTCCTCCAAATCACTTTATTATATTGTGAATAATCACAAAGCCTTACAATGCTGCAGAGGTTCTTAGAAAAACACAATGAAACAAAAACCAAACTAACACAGCGACAGTATTTGCCAGCTTTTTCTAGCACTTTTTCAGCTAGCAGCTAGCATGAGATTACACAAGGAAATCTTGCAGTCTTCAGTTGGATTGTCACATTGGTTTTTAAACGCACCACAGTGGAGTAAAGACAGTAACTTTGACAGTATGTGATCCTGGAAACATTTCATCTACGTACAGACATATAAAATTAAACAACTATTTAAAAATTACATTTTCTGCCAGCAGAAAACAATTCTCTTAAAAAGGCAAGATCCACTAAAAAACACCTCCTCCCTCCCAAATTGCCCCCATCTTGCACTGCAGTTGGTTGCTGTTCCCTTCCAGATCCCTGCCTGTAGGCAGTCCCATTGCCTTTTTAAGAAAATCAACGTTTCTTATGATTATGAAGGCTGCTTGAGCATTGCAAATGCTCACTAGACGGGGGGAAAACCCCCAGCACTGAAAGAAAGGCTTAAAATCCCACCTTAAAATCCATGATTGAAAAGACGACGCATGAAAATGTGAGAGAGCGATTTCAATATCCAAATGAGGTGTTGACTTGGGCTTTTATGGGCTCAGTGGGTTTCAGTCATCCCTGGAGAAAGCTCCTTTGGGGCAACAGGGTTTCCATCTGCAAAGACCTTTCGGAGTGTGAGGATGAAGCTTGAGCTCCTCCCAACACTCCCAAGGAGGGTTGTGTGATGGGTTCCTATCTGTACCACCTTTGCATGGACCTCTCTAAACCCCTTACACGTTGAAGATTGCCCTGATGCGAGGCTGCGTTTAGAGACCAAGATGCAGACCAACCTGAGCAAGACCCCCATCTGCAACATCTTCCCATTACCCAGGACATTTTATGCCAGATGTAGACCAGACCTCAGCAGACACCTCCATTGCAGGAGCTCCTATAAGCAAGTTGAGGGCTTCACACACAGCATTGGGACGTGCTGTGCTGCCTTTCCCCACTGTCTCCTGGCTTGGAGAAGAGGACAGATGAGAGAGGCTCCCCTTTGCTTTGGCAACATTTCAGCAATGGAGGAAAAAAACGAATAAATCTCTGAGGACCAGGTTTTTTATCAGATTTGGGTTGGCAGCCAAGGAGCTGTGTGAGAGAAAGAAAAGCCACAACTCGGGAAAAAAAAAATAATTAAAAAACAAACAAGATCTTTCCCCTGATAGGCAAAACACTCCAGGTTTGCAGGCGTCAGTGTTAATTCTTCTCCTGGCACGTTCTGGAGAGCATTTTGGTGCTGGAAATTGCCCCATGAGCCCAGCTGAGTTACAGATGTTATGATCAGATGGGGAACGTCAGCATGGAAACAGCTTAATCTCACGTCCTTTGGGTCTGCGTCTTGGCTTGATAAGGTCATCAAGATGACAATCCCTGCCAAGGTTTTCTTCCAAGCTTCCCCAGAAAGGGAGGAAAGATTTTTTTTTTTTAAATTTTTTCTTTTCATTTAAGCTGGGCTACGTGATCTCTTCACTTGGCAGCTCAGTTAATTTGCTTTATCAGAGGCTGGGTCCTGGGTGAGATGCGGTTGTTGGCAGAGCCCTCTGCTTGCCTTGCTCTGCTGCCCATCATCTCTGAGCAATATCTCATCAAGGTTAGAGAGATGGGAGGTTGCCAAGGTTGGACCTGAAGTAATTCGATGCAAAAAAAAGGATCAAGATGGGAAAACAGGGAGAAAACTGTGGGAAAAGTTCTCGACTTAATGTTCATTGCACACCTATGCAAATAACATGTATAAAAGCAGCACATTAGGAGCACCCTGTATTCAGGTTTGCCTGGAAATGTTTTTTCAAGACTGAAAGTGCATGACAGGGAACAGGGTGCTGCTAATGGAGGCAACATCCAGAAGGCACTTCTTGGGGAATAATAATTAAAAAAATTAAAAAAAAAGGACGATGCATGGTCTTGTAAGCAAGCAGCTACGGAGTCAGTACGTTTTGGTGTGTGCTCTGAACAGATGTAGCTTTGCTCCTACAAACGTGTCTGGGGCATGCAGGTTTGCTCCAGACCAGCTGTTCTGCCCTGGGACCTGCAGAGCAGCTTGGTCCCCGTTGTCCAGCGTCACCGCCCTTGAGCTACTGTGGGACCTCAACGCACTGGGCAAAATCCGGAGCCTGCAGAGTGATGCGGGCCGGGATTTGAGAGTTTATAAAAATCCACAATCAATGTTGGTGTGTACAAATATATAAATTATCGACAGTTTTACAAAAGGCACACTGCAAACCGTCTCAGTCCGACACCTGTACAAATCCCACACCTCCCCTGCCCTCCCTTCCCTGCCCCTTCTCCCCAGCTTTCATCACGAAACGTAAGATGCTGCTGCTACGGACCCATGGCTGTTGTGGCAACTGAGGACCTCTTTTTTGGTCAGCCCAATTTGTCGGTGGTACTGTCCTTCTTTGATGGTCTTAAGACACTGTATGTTCTTCCCCAGGGTGATGCTTTTGATGGAAGGCAGGTATTTCAGCGCAGTCTTTGGCAAGGATGACACACCTGTCCCAGAGAGGTTGAGCTCTTGCAGGGAATTCAGACCAAAGATAACTTCAGCAGTCAGTGACTTCAGGTCGGGATTGCTGGATAAATCCAGAACTTGGAGGGCTTGTAGTTCCTTGAAGCAATAAGGAGATAATTCTCCAAATCCATGCAAGCCACTGAGGGATAAATGAATCAAATCTTTCAGCCCCGCGAAGTCTCCTTTCTCAATTCTGAGCAGAGGGTTCCCGTCAAGATTTAAGTATCGGAGAGGAATCCCTTGGAGGTTTGGCACAGATGTTAGCCTGTTTCCAGAAAGATTTAAGTTCTGGATGTTAGGGATGCTCTTTTCACGGTGCCTCACGATGGTGCTGAGCATATTGTAGGACAGATCCACATTGAGGGGTTTTCCTTGACCTTTTGAAGCAAAAACATCCATAGATATATCCAAAAGCTTGTTATTGCTCAGATCTATGTCGCCCAGAGGAGAACTGGAGAAACAGTCCTCTGGAAGGACTTCCAGAGAGTTATGACTCAGATCCAAGGACTCCAGGTACCGAAGCCTGGAGAAGGTTGTGGAGGAAATCTTGGCAATTTTGTTGTAGCTGAGGTCGAGGCTCACCAAGGTGGTGTATCCAGGGCCAGTGAGCATTGATTCGTTGATTGTTTCCAGTTTGTTTGATGACAGATCCAAGTAGGAGGTATCCAGAGGGATTGGGACGGGAACAATGTGTGAGCCTATTCCACTGCAGTCCACCTTGGTCAAGCTAAAGCTGTCAAAGAGACCGAAGCTTTCCACTTCACAGTGGCAGCCAGGGAAGCAGGTTTTGGTGGTACCAAAACAAGGGAGGAGAAGCAGCAAATTGAACCAGGCTAGGGGCTGCATTGTTGTGGACCTGGAAAACAAAGCGATAAGAAGATAGATTTAATTGCCATAGAAATTACTTTACTGGAGATGCGTAACAGTTTTGAGTCACGCGGATTTCTCCTCTGTCTTTCCAAAAGGATAGATTAAATATACCCTTAAATAGCATGGATGTCCTAAACACTTTGTCTCTCATATTATGAACTCCACTGGGAACTTAGAGGAGAAAAAATATTGGGTTAAGAGTCTTTGCAGATATCACCAAGTTAAGACATAACTGGAAATCAGCTGTAAGAAGAGCAGGCTGCCTTAAAGCATGATCTAACTAACCAACATGAATCCTTTTGACTGAGCCCTGGAAAAAGCTAAATGACAGCTCGAACCCTGAGTCGTTTTACAGCCTGGCAAACTTCAGCACACAGAGGTTTTCATGTCAGGGCATCCCTGTGACCTTTGGGAGCGCCAAGCTCACGACCGTGCATTGACAGGTTGGAGAAATAATGTAGGATGTTACTGGGAGCCTTAGGTGTCCAAAACCCTTACCAGGGAAGGAAAAAAGAGAGATCTGTTCAAATTTCTTATAGATGACACACATAACAGCATCATCAGAACATCATCCAGGATGAACAGCCAGAACAGCAGGGCCTGTTGCAATAGGACAAGAGGTGATGGTTTTGAACTGAAGGAGGGGAGATTCAGACTGGACATGAAGAAGAAAATTTTACACTGAGGGTGGTGAGAGCCTGTCCCAGGTTGTCCAGAGAGGTGGTGGATGAACCATCCCTGGAGACATCTCAGGCCAGGCTGGACGGGGCTCTGAGCAACCTGAGCTGGTGAAGATGTCCCTGCTCATGGCAGGGGTGGCACTGGATGAGCTCTGAAGGTCCCTTCCAACCCAAACCATTCCATGATTCAATGAAAGGCCAGCTGCCTGCTGCCCAAAGAGACAGCATGTCTCCTTTGCTTAGACCTCAGATGCAAATTCAGATGCATTTAGGTAGGTAGGATCGTTGCTTTCTATCAGGTGGCTAAAACCAACCCTCCTTGGGCTGGTGGCTGGCAAGGCAGACAACAGCCAGTTGGATCCTCACTTGTCAGAGCAGAAGAACCAGGGGCTGCTCAGTGTAACCCAGACTCTGCTGCACAGGCATTGAGTGGAGAGAGCCAATTTATTTCATACAGAGCCTCTGGGGAGTCTTTGCTAATTACGTTAAGTATTCTCTCAGATTAATGATGGCAGTAAGCAAGGAGCTCTCTCCACCCCTCTGGGTTTGACCCTTCTCCATCAAAGATGTTTCTGTCCCTCCATCATCACAGCTGAGGGAGGAGGAGAGTGGACCCGCACCTCAGCAGCTTTGCTGGACCTCTTCAGATCGCATCCTAACAGCTCCTCCGCACAACTGTGGGCAACAGCAGCTGCGTGAGCTCAGCAACCAGCCAAAACATCTTTAGCTCCGCATCTCCAGAGAGCCTGAACTGGAGCGTGACAGCATCCTGCAGGTCAGCGGAGGCAGCAAGGGCTGTCCTCGTTGGTTCCAACTGTGGTCACAGGTGGCTCCTGCTCTACAAACAAGGTCTCCAGCAGGCTGGCAACAAAAACCCCCACCAAACCAGGCAAGCAGATCCATCAGCTGCTGGTGTTAAACAGGACTCGCGTGCCAAGCACTCATTTAGCCATTAAAAAAAAAAAAATAATCCTCTTTAAATGCAAGTTCCCATCCCCACCTCAGCCCCCCTGGTCTCTGTTCTCACCTTTCCCACTGCTGTTTAAAAGCACTTTATTAACTTCCTTGCAGTATCCTCTTTCTCACACACCCTTTGATCTGGCTGAGGCGCCTTTCCCACAGCCCTTGCACCTTCCCAAGACCATTTCCTGGAAGTTCACACTTCGTCTTCCCTCACCCACCCCATGGCATCGCTTTTTCTCCCTTTCCAGCATGGTCTTCTTGGCCCTGCTCTCCTTCCCAGGAGACCCACCAGGGGCTACTTGCCAATGTGCAAAAGAAGTGAAAAGGGGAGAAAGCATTGCAAAAATATCGTCCTGATCGCTGATATGGCTTGCCTGGCAGCGACTCCCAAACCTCCTGCAAATAGCAGAAATTGGGACTCTGGCCAATAAGCCTGCAACCAAAGCATTACTAAAGGCCAACACGCAATCCTCCGGAGTCCATTATTCTATAGAAACAACAGAAAATCAGTAAAATGAGCCCTAGTCCCAGCCTATCTTGACTATTTCTTGAGAAAACACACACATGTGCAGAGGGGACACAGGGGTAGAGCTCCTTTCTGCAGACACATTTCCAGATATCGCTTTCCTAATGGCCTCAAGGCTGATCCCCTCTGGTTCTGTGCAGACAGACCACAGCTTACTCCTTTCTGCAGTCCCTCCTAAACTAAATACTATTTTTTTTTTTGCATGAAGCTGCATTTGGAACACACTGAAATGTTTTATCACCAGCGGAAATTACGGCAGTGAGGAGCACTTGAAAAACTCAAAAAGCAAAAACCCAGATGTTAAATGCCTCGTGGATAGGGAAGTACCTGAAATAGTGTCAACTCAGTCAACTTGTATTTCTTCTCCCAGATCCCACCCAATGGTTATTCCCGCTTGATGTCTCAATAGGGAAAGCACCTCCTAGCTTTCCTTTCGAAAACCCAGCTCAGTTGCTCATGGCATCCTGTTGGCTCTGGTGGGAGCTGGACCAGACCCCGTCAGGTCCAAAGACACATCAGTGTGAGACCTGGCTTTCTGAGCGCTGAGACCTTGGTGGGCTCCTGCTGAAGAAAAGCAAGAGGGCCCTCTCCCAAGTCCTAGTTTAACTGAGAGAAGAATCAAAGCCGACACCGGGCTTTGATTATGAGGCAGCTCAAACCCCTTTTGACGTGGGAATTCCCTTCCAGATCAGCCTCAAAAATGATCGTCGGAAATGGGCAGATACAGCAGTTCCCACTGCAATGTCCATGGCTCCAGCCAGCAGCAAGCCTGAAAAATTATGCAGCTGAAATGGCATTACACAAAGCTCAGCTTAAGTATTTGTACAGCATCTATTGCCTCTTCCCTCCTTGCAGCGCTGCCCCACATTCCCCCTTACTGGGTTTGCAATTGCTTTGCAGATGAGATGCAATCCGTTACTGCCAGTTAAAAACTCCCTTATGGAGCAGCACGAAGCATTCATAGGCTAACAAGCCACTTGGCCAATAGCTCTGATAAAAGGTAGGAGAAATAAAGGTACTGGTCATCTTCCAGTCCAAGAAAGAGGCTCCTGCACTGCCAGGTAATCGACGAAGAGCTTAGTCAGGTACAGGCGTGCTTCATCATCGCACCGAGCAATCGATAGCACTCTTTGAAATGGGGAAAGGAACATGCCGCAGGCATTTACAGTTCATCCGTCTACAGCGTGCGTTTGAAACCGCATCAAATTGCCTTTGGATTGCTGCCTACGAGCTGCTCTGTTGACAAAGGCAGGAAGCCAAGGTATCCCCTCGTAAAAGGAAGATGAGTTATCCTCCTGCAGCACTGGGGAAAGTCATCTGGAGGAAACACCAAGGGCCAGAAACCACGAGACCCATCACTTGGGATAACGGGGGGAAAGCCACTGGGAGAAAACTGTCCGTTCTCAGGCTAGTTCAGCCACGACCTTTTAATTTCTATGGCTGTTGTGGTGTAGAGAGATCCCAGGGATAAATTTTGGCCATCTGACAGCTCTGGGGGGCTTCTTGTACCCACTGATTTCAACAGGAGCTGCTGGGGCTGCAGCATTGTAGAATCATGGAACAGTTTGGGTTGGAAAGGACCTTCAAAGCTCATCCAGTGCCACCCCTGCCATGAGCAGGGACATCTTCACCAGCTCAGGTTGCTCAGAGCCCCGTCCAGCCTGGCCTGGGATGTCTCCAGGGATGGGGCATCCACCACCTGTCTGGACAACCTGGGACAGGCTCTCACCACCCTCAGTGTCAAAAATTTCTTCCTCATGCCTAGCATCAGCCCCCATGTTTCAAGTGCCCAAAGAGGCTGCAGGGCTCTGGTCTTTATATCTTCCTCATCCTTTCTGCATGACAAATATCCTGAAACAGTCCCAAGGAGACCCAGTGATGGGCAACAGAGCCAAAATTGGACCAAGGTCCCCAAATCCTACATCTCTCCCTGAGCCTGCAGATGCCCTGATGTCTGCTCATCCCCTGCACCGTCATGTGGCAGGACTCGAGCAGAAACCTCATACGGAGATTTCCCTGCCAAAAAAACCCCAACATTAAAACCTGATTTTAAAACCAGACTGCAGAGGAAACACAGGTCTTAGCTGATGGTCAGGGAGTGGGGTGGGAGAGAAGAAAGCTTTGTTATGGTGTTGTTGCAAATTCACGCTTCTCGCTGCACTTGATTTCCCCCTTCTCCTCTTCCTTAAAGGCTTTTCTCACTGGTCTTGCCTGATCCACAGCTGAGACTTTTCAACCTCATTCCAACCCAAGGGAGATGAGCTAACACATCCCGCCCTGGGTGGAACCCCATTGCTTGGGGACTGGTCCCCCCCGTGGGAAGGCAGAGATGAAGAGGATGCTACTTAGGCCACCTCCTGTTGCCCTGACAACCACCAAGCTGGAAATCCCTATAGCCAAAACTCAAGGACTAATTACAAAATAATAAAAGGGGGAGATGTTTGAAAGTTCGTTGTTCGATGGAGTCAGGAAATACCCCCCTTGTTTGTGCCGCACCCCTCGGCCTCCCCAAACGTGTCATTTGGCAAAGCATCAGCTGAAATGCAGCTTGAGTCAGGGCTGGAGACCCAGAGTCACCCGATGAAGCTTAAGCTACGTAAGTAAGAAGTAGATAAACCCCAGGTTGTCTCTAGGGTGGTGTGAAGAGAAAGAAATTGTACCAAAAGGGGAGGAAACCCACCTAAGACCAAACCAAATCTTGGAGATGCTCCATCTCTCCAGCGACCATGGTTTAGCCAATTGTCCACTCTCCTTGGGCTGCTGCTTCCCACCCCATCCCTGGCTGCATCCTCCAAACTCGAGTCCCACCCAGCAACCAGGTGCACCCAGAATTAAACAATTCCGATTACTCATTCAACAAAGAAAAACCCTTAATCTTCCTTTTTCCCTTTTGGTGGGTCAGTTTCCCAGCAAATCGGGCTGCCCAGTTGCAGTGTTAGCAGCTCTGGCACAGGAATGGGGAAAACAGGACCGATCTTTTCAGTGGCAGCTCATGATTTGAGCAGATCAGGTATGACGTGAATCCCTGAGTGTCTAAGGCACGGTGAACAAATCCTGGTAATTCCCATTTTTTTTTTTTTCATCAATGTGCTGCTGGATTAATTCTGGATTAACAGCAAATAGAGAAACCTTTAAAGGAAAGAGGCAAAAAAAGAAGGGTTGGAGTCCACCTATCCCGAATAAAAGTTGCTGTTCTAGCAAAGGACGGAGGAGTTGGATTAGCAACAATATTTCATCAGGAGGAAAATTTGGGGATCGTCTTCTGGATCTTGCATCAGCCAACTGGACAAAAGCAAAGTCTTTATAGCAAGGCCCACAGGGCCCACTTGGCTGCAATCACTAATTGGGGGCAGGGGAAAGGGAACATTACTGGAAAGCAAAGCAAGCTGCATAGGATATGATAGAGACCATATATCCTACAGACTGAAAAAAAGAAAAAAAAAAATTGGCTCTTTTTCTCTTTAAATACTTGAGAGGCTTTGGAGCACCAGGATGCTCCTTAGTGGCTTCTCCAACAACAGAAGTGCTTCAGAGATTTTTTTTTTTAATTTGTTTCCCCCTCCCATTAATTAACCTGTAAGATAAAAATAATTATCAACTGAAGTGCAGCACTAACAACAGCTACACTTTTCCATTGTGGGCTCTCCCAGGCTGAGCCCAAATGACGCCACACATGCAATTGCAGCTCGGTCTCCAGATCCCACATGCCAATGTGAGCAGAAAGCAAAACTGGCTCAAACCAGCCCCCAGCCAGAGACTATTAATCCCTTAATTTGTAGGCACACACCCCTCACATGATAAAGAAACTGCTGCTAACAAAGTTACTAGGGATTTTTGATGTGAATCCATCAAAAGTAACATTTATCAAGGCTTTTGCTCTGCCTGATTCAGACCAGTTTTTCCCTGCAGAAGAGATCCCGACACACATGCAGCAAAGGGCTGTGTTTACTCCCTCTGTAAAGCTTATTAAACCAATTAGTGCTTCCTCACAAAGGAGTTTGGTGCAAATAGGAACAGGGCTTTCTGATCAATTTGCTATTTTTTTTGTTGTCAGCTGGTTTGCGGTATGCTTTGCAAATACTGCTCCTGGTTTTATACTCAGTGGTTGTGACTTCTTGGATTTAGGGAGAGGAAGGCTAATGAAAATCCAAGTATCAGCCACATAGGTTTGGTCCTTCATTTGCTTAGGTGGGTTTGCAGGATTTGAGTGGAGTTACTCCAGGTGTCAGTGACATCAGGATGAGAATCTATCTCTTGGCTCTTCTAAATTCACCTTGATTTCATAGAGCCTTCCACCAGGAGCCATTGCACAAGTCACTTTTCAGTGACCATGAAATACCTTGGGTTGGAAGGGACCTTCCAAGCTCATCCAGTGCCACCCCTGCCATGACAGGGACATCTTCACCAGGTTGCTCAGAGCCCTGTCCAGCCTGGCCTGGGATGTCTCCAGGGATGGTTCATCCACCACCTCTCTGGGCAACCTGGGACAGGCTCTCACCACCCTCAGGGCCAACAATTTCTTCCTCATGTCTGGCCTGAATCTCCCCTCCTTTAGTTTAAAACCATCACCCCTTGTCCTATCACAACAGGCCCTGCTCAAAATTCTGTCCCCATCTTTCTTATCGGCCCCTTTATCAGTGTGAAATGCAAAGCTGCTTAGACAGCAGCGTCATCCCCAGTTACCCGTCAGGATATAAAGAAGGGGATGTGCAACCCAATCTCCTCCTTCTCCTTACCTTATTTTCCCCACCAGTGTATACAAGCATTGGGATGGGGGGGAAATGCCACTGGAGTGGTGGCATTAGCCCTTATGGCTCAATGTAAAGGGACACCAAAGGGCCTGAATAGGAGCTAAAATCACCCTGCAGGTGCCTGAGCACTTTTGCTCCATCCCCCTGCTCCCCCAAGGAAATCAGACTTAAATGCAGGGAATGAGGAAAAAAAAAAACCCAAACCTCTATGAATTCCTTTCTCCTTTAAAGCTGTCTAATAAAGGATGTAAAAACACCTCCTTCACATTCATTCAAGAGCCCCCCCACCAAAGGAATTGTCGTTAGCAAGTAATTAACCCAGCGGTGTCAGGTGTATACCTCACTAGGCTATGAGGCTATGGAAGAATAATATACAATAGGCACCAAATGGGGGATGGAAAGAAAAAGTCTTTTCTCCTCCCTCAATGCAGCGATGTGGTTGTATTTTAGGCAGACCAGGGTGGGCTCAGGATGGGATTTCTCCTCTCTGACCTGTGGGTCCCCAGGGCTCACAAGAGGTGGCCAAGACCAGCAGATCTCAAGCCAGCGGTTTGTTTGCTCTGCTGGGAGTTTTGTCCGTGTTCAGGTGACTTCAGGAGGGGACAAAACTGCCATAAACAGGGACGAGCTGCTGCTCCCAGATCTGCACAAGAACCCCATTGCTCTGCATCAAGTCTGTCTTTGCAAGACGTGAATTTCACAAAAAAAACCCATGCAATTTGGGGTGTGGAGAGCCAGAAGGGCCAAGGCAGAAAAAAACAAGACACCAGTCTTCATTTTCCCCATATCTCAGTTATCTCCGTTTGCTTTTCTCAGCTCCAGACGTAGAGAAACTACTGAACCAGAACCACGATGATTAGCCAGCATCCCACCAATGCTCTCCATCCTTCAGGGAGATTTTCATAGATGTTATAGAGGATGGGGTAGATAAGATAAGCAAGAGCAAAACCAAATTGTTAAGCATCAGGCACATTTCATAACCCCAAAGCCAAAAACCAAGCAGCCCCCCAATCTGCCACATGGGCTGCAGAGGGGACACATGGGATAGATCGAGAGGGAACCCAGCACCTCCAAACCCTATGGCTTCGCTCTATGGGTTTGTTTTCAAACAAGTGGCATCCCTTGCTCAGCTGAAATAGCCTCTGCTGTATTTTTCCTTTAAAGTAAAAAAAAATAATAATAATTATCCTTTCTTTATAAAATAAATGGAGAGCTCTATTAAAATAATCTTTGCTCCAACTGTTAATGTCACAAATCCCATCTGCTTTGCAAGAGGCCATGGGTAATTTATCATCCTAGTGTTTAAACAGCGAACTGTTTGTTCCACTTGTGCAATCTCTCCCTCAGCATCCCTCATCCCTCCCAAGGAGGAAGTCTAGGTGCGGTGCGATGTATTTTGGGCTCTGACAAAAGGAAACCTGTGTGGGCAGGTCCACCAGCCCATAGGGTGAGTTCCAGCTGATTTACGTCTGCGGGTTAAATATGGATGATTTCTGTTGCCCCAAGAGCTGCACACCTCAAAAAGCCACATCTTGGAAGCAAAGAGCAGCCCAGCTCCCAGGAATTTCACCTGAAGTGGGAAAAAGTCAGTGCTACCTCCAGCACAAGCGAATTAGGAATTAAATCACAGCGGCACCAGGGTTTTGCACAAAAATCCCCCTTCCCTACTCAGCCCAGGATGCTGCCAGGTTAATAGTGGTTATATTTGGGGTGGGGGAAATAGTCTCCCATGGCTTTTGAAAGCAATTTCGCTCGCCAGCCTCACGCTGAGATGTGCTTGTGCCCAGAGGAGGCGTTCCTGAAAGGAAATTAAATTCACCGAGTCTCCGGAGCTCTGGAGGTGTCGGCGCAGTGTGTCGCTTCCCACCAGCTCTGGGGGGATTCGTGGGGCTCCCTGGGAGCAGAGGGGACGTGACTCTCTGTTTCTGCAACAACTTAACCCTGAAGCTGTACAGGGATGTGGGAAACTAACTGCTGCTTTTTGGGGCTGTTCAGCCTGGAGAAGAGAAAGCTCTGAGGAGACCTTGTTGCGGCCTTTCTGTGCTTAAAAGGGGCGATAAGAAAGATGGGGACAGACTTTTTAGCAGGGCCTGTTGTGATAGGACAAGGGGTGATGGTTTTAAATTAAAAGAGGGGAGATTCAGGTTAAACGTGAGGAAGAAATTTTTTTCCACTGAGGGTGGTGAGAGCCTGGCCCAGGTTGGGCAGAGAGGTGGTGGATGAACCATCCCTGGAGACATCCCAGGCCAGGCTGGACGGGGCTCTGAGCAACCTGAGCTGGTGAAGATGTCCCTGCTCATGGCAGGGGAGGCACTGGATGAGCTTGGAAGGTCCCTTCCAATCCAAACTATTCAATGATTTTATGAGCATCCTGTCCCCACCGTTACCTCCTGGCTGTGCCAGCTGCAGAACCACTCAATCTGGGAGCATCAGCAGCCGCAAACCAGTTTGCAGCAGCCTGGGATGCCGGGATCAAACAAGATGCCCGTGAGGGATGCAGAAACTCGGGGCCTTCTCCTCCTCCAGCATCACCCCAGGGGTGACCACTGCAAATCCCTTGACCCCCCTGCTTCCCATCCTCCCCCTCTGCTTTTTACTAGTGAGCATTTCCAGGAACTGGAGGTCTTGCTGTCCTGGCACTTGCTGCACGTAACACAGACATCATCCCAGCCAGGAACACAAATATTTTCTTAACTGGCTCCAACTCAGCCTGAGCAGGATCTTTATTGTAAACCCAGCGACACAACACAGAATGGGAAGTCTCTGTTGCAGAGGGGTTATTTTGGTACAAATAGGTTTACAAACCAGGCCTTCAGCATAGCAAAGGGCTATTTACACCTAGTTTTACATCAACCCTAACGCGTTTTGCTGTAGAGGGACTTGGTAGAGCTCCCAGCAGATCTCTCTGCCCCATCCATCATCTCTGATGCCCAAGAACTCATCGTGATGCACGGAGGAAGGCTTGGAGTACCCAGACTCTACCCAAATCACAGGGAGAATTAACCCTCGTTCTTCAGGACTGCATCCCCCTTTGCGAAAGATCAATTTTAAAATGATGGATCACAGCTTGTTCTGCAACATCAGGGTTGTACACGCTACGCCTTCCTCTCTGACCATTCCTGGTGTAAGACTAAGAAATCCAGCAAGTTGATGTAAATTTTTAAAGCATAAAACACCTAAGACAGGGCCTTATTTCTTAATTGGTTGATTATTGACAGCTAAAAATGATCTTAGCAGTTTTTTCCTGTAGCGTCAGCCTTTGATAATGCTCTCCCACATCTGACCCCCAACCCCAGCCAGTTCTTGTGCTGGCTCCTGCAATGACGATATTTTTTCATAGCACTCCAGCTCCCAGAGACGTGATATAATTCAAGAGGAATGCATGCTGGGACGAACACCATATGCCAGGCCAACCAGAAACATTAAGAGGTGCAGCACAGGGAGAGGAAACCTCCTGTCCACTCTGGACACTTCTTGGTTTTAACTGTTAACAGAGCTGCTTGGCTATACCCTCAGTGTGAGAAAGATATGGACCTGCTGGAGAGGGCCAGAGGAGCCCCAGAAATGATCTGAGGCTGGAACAGCTCTGCTGGGAGGACAGGCTGAGAGAGCTGGGGTGTTCAGCTGGAGAAGAGAAGCTCCGAGGAGACCTTAGTGTGGCCTTTCCGGACTGAAAAGGGGCCTGTAAAAAGATGGGGACAGACTTTTGAGCAGGGCCTGTTGTGATAGGACGAGGAGTGATGGTTTTAAACTAAAGGAGGGGAGATTCGGGTTAAACATGAGGAAAGAATTTTTGCCCCTGAGGGTGGTGAGAGCCTGGCCCAGGTTGGGCAGAGAGGTGGTGGATGAACCATCCCTGGAGACATCCCAGGCCAGGCTGGACGGGGCTCTGAGCAACCTGAGCTGGTGAAGATGTCCCTGCTCATGGCAGGGGTGGCACTGGATGAGCTGGGAAGGTCCCTTCCAACCCAAACTGTTCTGTGATCTCTTAAGGGCTTTCCAGCTCTTTCTCCTTGAAACAGAGGTGGCTGCAAATCAGGTGTCCAAACGCTACCTGTGACCATGTGCCTTGGTCACGGTGCTCTGCCCAACTCCAGCAAGCAGGGGCAGACAACACAGACCGAAATCACGCGAAAAGCAAAGGGGAAAGAAATTCACCCCAACTGGGCCACACATCCAGCCCTGGCAGGAGAGCTCTAAAAGGACCCTGTGCAGCTTTATGTCTCTGAAAGGCAGCAGCTCCCAACCTCCCTTCCCCTTACAGCCCTGCAGGCTTCAACAGGAGGGCAAAGCAAGGAGGCAACACCAAGCTGGGTGCCCCTTGGTGCTGCCCCCACCGGCCCAGGGCTGCTTTGTGGGCTTTTTGTTTATTTTTGTGGTTGGTTTTTGCATTGTTTTCTTCACGCACAATAATCTCCTGGCCTCTTTGCCGCCTGTGGCTCCCAGCGTGCAGCTGCAGACCCTCCGCCGAGCAGATAATAAATACAATCCTGGCCATTATTGTTGCAAACAGCACAGCTGGAGGCTCCCGTCTCATTCCCCTCACGGTCCTTCTTCCCCCCTCACCAATAATTCTTGCAACGTGACGCTGCGAACAATGAACGCCAATGAAACCGCTCGGTAGAGCATCAGCTGGGGCTTCAGGAGCTGCCCCCACCCTGGCAAAACGTGCAAGACATTTGCTACACCCAGCGGATCTCCTAGAAGATTTGGGAAGGGAGAATTTGGAGAGGGGAAAGGGGTCTGGGTAAAGTTGACAAGGGGTTTAGCCACTGGGCATCATCCCCAGCCCAGACGATGCTTCATTGCTCCAGTGTTGTGGTTCCTCCTTAGCTCTTTACCTCCTCTCTCTGGCCCATGATCATAGAAGACCTTGGGTTGGAAAGGACCTTCAAAGCTCATCTAGTTTAACCCCCCTTGCAATGAACAGGGACATCTTCACCCAGATCAGGTTCCTCCAGTCCCTCTTGGCTGGTGCAGGGTCTTAGAGAGAAAGGTCATCAAAAGAAGGTTGGGAGAGCCATGTCCCCAGCAGGACCCATTTCTCACCACTGAATTTGCCATGAGTCTGTGTTTGCATGCCTCAGTTTCCCTCCTGACGCCTTAAGGTTGACTAACCCCGGAGTCAAGAGGTGTTCATTCCTGTGTGGGGATGGGGCAACCATCCTCGGGTTCAAATACCACCAGTTTAACTGGGAATGGAGCACAAGCCAAGATGCCCTGGTCTCACCCCATGGAGAAGCCCCTTGCCAACGCCACCAAAACTGGTCCAGCCAAATGCCACTGCTGTCCTCATGTACCACGTCCAGTTCTTGCCTTGCCAGGGCACACTGGGGACACCAGCCCTGCTTTTCCCTCTGCAAAATGGGCAGCCAGGCTGGGGCACAGGGAAGGGGACATCTGAGGAGGTGGTTGTCATGAAGAAGTATCTAAGCACCTCTCGAATCAGTGCTCGCAGACTCTGAAGGGTGGCTGCAGTCTCAGTGGCTGCCAACATCAGCTCTGCCTCTCCAGGGACCTCTGCCCACCCATGCTGCTCACCTCCATCCTGTCCCCATCCCCGTCCCCTTGCTGTTGGCGCAGCTCTGTGGCACTTCTGCCATGACGTGGAGATGCCACAAGTCACCCAGGATGCACACGAGCATCTGCCTTTACCATTTAACCCTGTATTAAATGACCTCCTAACACAGTTTGACCTGAAATCACTGACTGGCTAAGTAAGACTTCCCAAATTACAGCATCCTCATACGTGTCCTCTACATGGTGCTGGCCCCTTGCACCCTGTTCCTTCCCAAAGCCAGGGGGGGGCCACCATGCACCGTGTTGTGAACCCAGGAGATAGGGGCATCACCATGGGACATTTGGGGACATTCCAGAAGAGCAATGCTCCCTCCCGTGAGTGATGCTGGCCAGGTTCAGTGTTACCCTCTGATCCTGTAACCCTTTGAGCTGGAGACCTCTTGCAAAAGGTTGCAGTGCTCTAGTCCTGGGTAGATGCAGGGGGTGCATGTTATAGAGTCATAGAGTCATTTTGGTTGGAAGAGACCCTCAAGATCGAGTCCAACCATTAACCCAACACTGTCACTAAACCGTGTCCATAAGAACCTCATCTACGCATCTTTTAAACCTCTCCAGGGATGGTGACTCCATCACTGCCCTGGGCAGCCTGTTCCTTGTGTGGGAACTGAACCTTTGCACTGGGATTAAAGGGCTTTGGAGGAAAAGTCTCCTCTGTCCTGCTGTGTGAAACTTGGCCTTATTGTGCACCCTGCAGCAGATTTCTCAAGGATAGGAGGAAAATAGGTGATTTTGGGGTCAGGGTTGTGTCCTGCCCCACTTGGAGAGCTCTGTGCAAGTTTTTCATTTCAGATACGACGGGAATGAGGAATCAAATCTGGTTTGACCCATTTGCCACAGCAGGGCTTTGCCTTTAAGTCTCAGTTTTTCCTGACAAGAGATATCTTATTCAAACTCAAAAAAAAAAAAAAAGCCCTTATTTCTCTCCCCACCCCTGGGTTTGAGCTGGCAAGCGCGGACCAGAGGAAAAGAGAGGAATCAACATCACAGACACATGGACAGCAAAAAAGAAGCAGAAGGGGAGAAAAAGGGAAGGAAAAGAAAACCCGCAGATACTGGCGCTCAGATATTACACGCAGCACATGGCCCCCTGCTCAGCTACAGCAAAGATAAAGTGCCTTTTTTTTTTTTCCTGTTTCCAGTTTGCTGCTGTTCTAACAGGCAGATTTCCAGCCTGGTTAATGCAACTCAGGAATGTCCCGTGCTAAGGCAGCCAGGTTGGTTTAATCTCTTGCAGAGGGGGGAGGCCGGGGTGATTCTCAGAGCACGTATTTCCTTCCCCCGCTGCTGCACATCTTAAACACTCCAGGAGAAAACGATGGAAACTCCCAGGAAATCAAAAAGAAATATATATATATATATAAATTGCAATATCAATGAAAATCTCAGGGATCCTCCGTACTGAATGGCTGAACCATTCATACATTCCCCTTGATAGGTCCAGGTGCCAAGTTTTAAGACAAGAAACGGCTTGCTCAAGCCAGCCTTTATCTCTCCCCTCAACATCTCGGCATTCGGAAGTTTCTTTTGATAACCTGCCAGCAGGTCAGCGCTGTGGCTACCGCACATTTCAGGGGTACCGGGGGATCAGGAGGGCTCCGGACAAGGATGCCTTGTCTTATCCCACCCTCCAGCCTCTGCTTCCCCCCACCAAGCAGCTGACAAGTGGGGAGGAGGAGGGAGAAGAGACTGAAAGAGGAGGAAAAAAAAATAAAAAAAGAAAAGCAGTTAGGGATGGAGGGAAAACTCTAAACCTTCAGAAGACAGTGGCTCACCTTTTTTTTTTTTTTTCCTTGC
>VWYH01006008.1:55103-69988 GCA_013399365.1 Pampusana beccarii
TCTGGATCGCACTGGGGTGGCACACACTGTTGTTCACTGCAGGGCTGGGGGACCACAGGATGCTTTTTCCTATATATTTAAAAAAAAAATAAATATATGTATATATATTTTTTTACTTTTTTTTTTTTGGTTTTACAGCTCTTTTCTCACAATTTCTTCCCACCCATTCATGCTGTGTTACGCCTTGCACTCAATCTTAAAGAACAGGGGTGCGGGAGACCCCTCACACCGACCCTGCAGCTTTCCCTACCAGCCCACCTCACCGTTAGCAATGAACGTCCCCTGGGACGTCCATCACGTCCCGATTCCCTCCGGGCATTTTTGCCACGTTTTCTGCCAACAGCTGCTCCAATTCATTCACAAACCAGCAGCCTCTCCCCGCAGCAGGGGGAAAAAAAACGTGTCTGGGTGCTGCCACCCAACCTCCTGCCTACCCCGGTCCCCAGCATCGCTCACCCCACGTACCCACCACCTATGGGACCCCACATCGGAGCCAAGATGGACAAAGGCCGAGCACAGGTCAGGGCCTCGCCGGGTTATTTCTAACCCACATGTGAGCAAACACCTCTCCGGGACGGGGACTGGCGCCTGTGGGTCGTGAAGGGACACGAGCTGTGCCCCACGCCAGGACGACGGCAGGCGCTAACCCACTTTGCGGCGAGCAGCCAGCCAAGTTTAGGCTGCAAATTCTCCCAGCTTCCCTCCGGTTCTTTCTGCATCTAACACATCCAGCGGGCTCGTTATTCCTGGAGAGATCGGTCCAAGCCTTGCCTTTCCACAGTGCCTCTTCTCCCCGTATTCGCTTCGCTCCCTCCCGCTGCGATAAAGCTCCGTGCGCTGCCAGACGAGCCTCGGAGCAGCGATCAATGCAATATTTCAGCGCAACGCCAGCGACCGGCACCGGCTGCTGTCTGCAGAGCAATGGCACAGTGTCCACCCCAGACAAGTTTCCTACTGTAACTTCGCTGAATGCGGTTATTCAGGCTAACGGCAGCTGATTTATCGTGGCAGACACCCGGGTGAAAAAGAAATAAAAACCTTTCGGCTCGGGAGAGCGGAGGCTCCTGCGATGAAACGGCTCGGCGCTCTCGTTACCCCCGCGCTCGGATTCCGTCGCTGCCACCGAATTACGTGAGCTGACCGCGATGGAGAGCGTCGGTTAACGGAGGCGATGCCGCTTCCCCACCGCATGACCCACCAGCTCCATCCTCGCCGCTCTCGTCCTCCCCAGCCTTCCCAAACCCCAAGCAGAGGCGTAAAGTTGACGGAGGACCCTTTTGTTTCCAGAGAGAGCGCGAGCTGGCACGTGTTGTGGTTTACTGGGCTAATAAACCTGCCCGTGGCCTGCGCCTTTTAATGACTGCAGCATCAATAACAAGTTTCCATGCAGCTGCTTAAAAGTTTACAGGGTGTGTGCGTTATCAGGGGAATCCCGTGCTTTCTGACCTTCTGATTCTAAAGTCACAACCAGTAGCTTTTTTTTTTTTTTTCTGCGTTTTTTTGCAATAAGAGAACAAATAAATCCTGATCTGTTTCCCTCCTTCCCCCCAACCCCAAACACACCTTCCCCTCCAGCTTAATCCACTTAGAGGCATGAGAAATTCCCAGGCAAGGAGCTTTGTCCTGCCCTTATCTCTGCAACCCGGGGGGTGACGAGCCCCCTCTGCATCTTCCAGCCTCTTCACCCCATCCAGGACACCCCCCCCAAGCTTTGCCCCCCAACCCCTTCTCCTTTCTCTCCTTACCTTGGATGAGCTGCAAACCCTTACGAGCCTCCCAGCACAAGAACCCAAGCAAAAAAATCTCTTTTCTAGCCCCGACCTCAGGGCTGGGAGGGGAGGGCCGGGGAAAAAGGGGCGGAGGGGGGGGAAGGAGAGGAGGGGAGACAGGGAGCCCTGTGTGAAATCAAAGCCCTGAAAGCGGGCAGGGGAGGCGGTGCGGAGCCTCCAGCTGCTGCTCGGATTACTTTGCAGCCGTGGCAATCCCAAGCACTCTGCTGAACCACCATTGCACCGGGAGGGGGGAGAAGGAGAAGGGGAGAGATCCCGCTTGGAGATGCTTCATTCCCCCCCCACGGCTGCAGCCGGGCTGGGGGTTCGAACTCACCCCGCTGCACCCCAAAATTGCCTCGCTTTGAGACAGCCAGAGGTGGGGAAAAAGTAGTTCACCCCCACCCGAGACCCCTGTTCTCCCCCCGCTCCGCACCCCGGGTGTTTTACCCCCGCACCTCTGAGTTCCCACGCCACGCAAACTCATCACAGCAAAAAAGTTTCCCCACTCGGAGGTTGGGGGGTGAGGGGGGGTGGGCTCCCCAACAGACACCCCCAGAGCTGGCGCTGAGCATCCCCAGCTCCCCGGGGAGGCGACAAGGAGGGCGCAGCTTCCTGTACAGCGAGCTTCCCCCCTCCCCAAAAATTGGGGGTGAAGAGGGGGGGGTTCCAACACCCCGCGGCTCTGCACACCCAGCCCTGGGGAGGGGATTTTGGGGACTCACCGGGACCGGGGTTGGTTCCCACGGCGGGGAGCGGGAGCCGGCAGCAGCGAGGGGTGGGGGCCGGGTGACCCCTTCTTCCCTCCTCCTCCTCCTCTCTCCTCCTCCTCCTCCTCCTCCTCCTCCTTCTCCTTCTCCTTCTCCTCGTTCAAGGCGTGCAGCTGGCCGGGCAAGCGGGCTGCCCCCTTCCCCGCAGGAGGAGGGAGGAGGGAGCTCAACAGATGGCTGCACACAAGGGAACATCTGGGAGGAGGAGTAGGGAGGAGGAGGAAGAAGGAGGCAGGACTTACGCTCGGCTGTGCCGCTCCCGAGCTGGCAGACTCTCCCCTTATGGGGGGAAAAAGGGGGGGGGGGGTGTCAAGACACATACACTCGCCCTCCCTGCTGCTTTGCATCCCCCCTGGGTGAAATTCCTTGTCGTCCTTTTGCTTTCTTGGGGATCAGTTCTGGGCTCCTCATTTTAAGAAGGACAAGGGATTACTGGAGGGAGTCCAGCCGAGAGCAACACAAAGATGCTGAAGGGTCTGGAGCATCTTTCTATGAGACTCAGAGATCTGAGGCTGTTCAGCCTGGAGGAGAGAAGCTGGGAAGGGATCTTATTTATGCCGATCAGTATCTCCAAGGTGGGTGTCAGAGGATGAACCAGACTCTGTTCAGTGGTACCAAATAACAGGATGAGGGGCAACGGGCACAGACTGAAACACAGGAGGTTCCATCTGAATATGAGGAGAAACTTCTTTCCTTTGAGGTGCCAGAGCCCTGGACCAGGCTGCCCAGAGAGGTTGTGGAGTCTCCTTCTCTGCAGACATTCAAACCCACCTGGACACCTTCCTGTGTGATCTGCTCTGCTGACCCTGCTTTAGCAGCTGGGTTGGACTGGATGATCTCCAGAGGTCCCTTCAACCCCAACCATCCTGTGATTCTGCGATCACTCCAGGGTTACCCTCACAGCACAGCCCTGGGCTGTCTTTGCGGGAGAGGGTCTTGTTCCTGAAAACCACCTGCACCCAGTTTTCCAGGCCTATGAGGTCATGGTCAGCTCCGGCACCTCGGGGTGCTGAGTAAGGACAAGGCAGCACCGAGGTCTGAGCAATGCTGGAACCTCAGGTTCCAAGTCGGGGGCGGATTTGGGCTGAGGAGTGTGCTGCCCCTGCTTTGGCATCCAATCTCACCACCAGCTGCTGCAGGAGACAGGGGCTGATAAATTGTGTGCTACAACTCCTTGAAATAGAGTAAAACAAACCAAAAAAAAGCAGGTGGTAATCCACAATTTGGGGAACACACAGTCTGGACCCCGTCGCTGTAGGACGAGCAGTCTCTGGGGCTTCTCCAAAGAGGAGAATTTCTTGACTATTAGGCGTAATGGCCCGGAAGTGGCTCAAGTTGTGATGCTGATACTGGAAAAAGAATCAGAAGCCTAATCTGGTGTCGTGGTGCTTTGACACTGTTTGGACAAGGGAGAAGGGACCTCAAGGATCCATGAGTCACAGGGGACCCATCCTGCAGCTGGATGCAGCTTCCCGCACCGTGCGCTGGCCACGGTTGGTGGCCGGTGACAGGTCCCAAGCTGTACATTTGCCTGTTTCTTTAAAAGTTTAGGTTAAGATAGCACAACCAGGCTCCCTGTGTAAATTTTTATTATCGCTGTGCTTTGAGATACGCCACATCCCCATAACCAATGGTCAACGTTTGCTCAGACCATGACCCTCACACAAGAATGTTGCTGAGATTCGCATTTAGTATGTCTTTGTGGTGAAAAGGTGGTGAAAAAGGAGATTTTTGCCCCACTCAGCTGCTTCCTCTGAGCACATCACTCCACGACCTGCCTGAAGATTTGAAGGACTCAGCTGAGCCGAGTGCTTTTTTTGGGGAAAACCCAGGGGAAAACCCCTTAATCTGGGTTGTGATTTTCCATGTAAAGGTGGCAGTGATATCTTCAGACATAAACAGTCTGCTGTAAGGATCTGTTCACCCTAGCTCTGTTTTTATAGTTCTGGGTAGGGGAAGTTGCTAAATTGGAAGCTTTTGTTTAATTTTCCATTTTGTTCATTTTTCCATGCCTCATGCTAGGCCTTTGCCGTGTCAAAGTTGGCCTCCGAAAAGCAAAACGCTAGTTTGAAGCTGGAGGAATTGGGAATTAAACTTTCTAGCTGAGATAGAGTCCAGCAGTCAACACTGCCAGGTCTGGTGATTTGAAAGGAAGAACTGGCTTGAAACCTCTGAATTTTGGTAAAGAAAGATCTTTAAATTTTGTTTTCTTTATTTGAAGCCTAAAAGGAGCATGCTTTGCAATAGTTGCTTGTAGAGGGACATGGGAGAATTGTCTACTCATATATTTTGTTGCTTAGACTAAAAAATAATCAACAGAGTTCATCAACAGAACAGTTCTGGCTTGAACTTCTAACACTAAGAGACATTTCCATAACATTTCACCAGTTCGATGGAGTTGGCCCAAATCATGCCGAGGAAAGGGCTGACAATTTAATTCTGAGTGATCTGGGAGTAAGGATTAGCCCTGGTGTGATGCTAACACAAAACCAGTGCTGCTGTGTGTCCATCTCTGCTATTTAGTTCCTTCAAACATTTCCCACTGAGATCTGCACTTCTCCTGGAAGTGGGGTGTCCTCCTGGTCCTCAGTCCGTGCCCTGCAGAGATGGATGACAAAGTGATGCCTCATGCTGCCCATGGTCCACATCTCTACCATGAAACCTTTCATTGCAAAGAGCCTTGGCTGGACAGTCCATAGATGGATCCTCCTTCCAGCAGATCAAACCCAGTTAATGATCATGATAACACCAAGGTAATCTTTAGAGGACATTTAGTCTTAAGGTCATGTTTTCCACCTTTACTATTTCTATTCCTTTGCCACATGGAGAACGTTTTCTTAAAGAAAAAACAAGGTTTTCCCAGAGCTGTGTGGTCCTGTGGGCCAAACCTTCACATGCAAAGCCAGCCAAGCTGTGTTCAGACAGATTTCCCCACCTATTTCAGATGGTTCACTGCTTAAATGCCACAAGGTAGGACGAAAGATGGAAATAGAAAGGCATTTGCTTGAGGTCACACAGCACCAAATGATGCTAGGAGCTCACCTGGGGTTTCTGGCACTACCGTAGGCATGGGTTACCCTCCTTTCTTGCTTTGGAAAAGTAAATGAGGGCAGCTCTGCTAAAATTACTCAATTTAAGGTCTAGATACTACATAATTCTGCGCCAGCACCATGTTGAAACAGCAGAAAGCTGAAAGCCCGATCTTTATGTTATTCTTTAGCCCAGATTCTTTCCTCTCTTGCTCTCTCCAGGTGTGAGGGCTTGGTCTGAATTTATGGCCCATTTCTGCAGCTCAGCTCTGAATCAGCACAGATAGATCTCCAGATTTCTTTCTGGCCCTGTGGCCCTGGACAGCATCACTCCAAATAATCCTCATATCCCGCTGCTGCAGGGACCCTGACAGGTCTGAGGACCATAAGACATCTTCTCCCAGCTCAGTTCTTCCATCCTGAGCCTTCCTCTGACCTTCTGTTCCCAGAAGGCACCAGCTCAGTTCCTTGTTTCTCAACATCTGATAACATTATGCCTGGTTTGACTCGTTAAAATACAGGCAACTCTTAAGCCAAAGGAAAGGTAGCTGAGTCACTCTGAGTTTCTCCTGAATAAATTCTAATGAACACATATCAGGCAACAGGATTTAAAGAGTGAATGAGGATGACATAAGCTGGATTAGTAAGAAGAACTATCATTGGCGTTTTGCCCCATGATGTCCGAGTCCCTCCCTGAGATCTCATTTCCCTTATTTCCCTTCCTTTTCTTATGCAATCCCAGAAAAGGACATTTCTCATGCATAGAAAAAGCCACAAAGACAGACGGGTGCGTTGCAATCCCCAACTCTGTTCTTCTCCCCTGCGTGTCCCCCTCCCTGGGTGTTCCTGCAGAGGAAGGAGCCTTCCCTTTCTGCTGTGGTTGAGGTAGAGCAGATGTCTTAGGAAGTTGTCCAAGCTCGATTGCGTTTGATGGGAGGTTTCAGAAGGAAGCACCCACAGCAGCAGCCAGCCCTGTGGAAGAGTTTAATTATTGCAAGAAGTTGCAAAGGTGCCCACAATAATAGCAAACCACCACCAGTTCCCTCTGGGAAAAATGTGAAAGAGGTATGTCTGTCTGTCTGCCCTGGGCATGTTTCCCATCCTTGTGGGAGTCCTGTAGTAAGTCAGAACTAGAAGTAGAGATTTTTTTTTTTAATCTCCTGTAGCAAACAAGACTTAGAAAAACAAACAAACCTGCAACTGTGTCCATGGCATTCAGGGAGCTTGGCGATCTTGGAAACACGTTGCATTCTCCTGTATAGAGCCTTGGTCAAAAATACAGGTTGTTCTGTGGGTTCATCCTTGCCCTTTGTCACTGAACCATGTCTTATGGATGGAAGTTTGCTCATCAGTGATTGACTGCAGTCAACTCACTTGGTCTATGTTGGCCAATGGACTTGTGTAGAGAACGGGGTCAACCCTTTGCTCTCCATGTTGATTATATCTTTCTTGATTGCGAGCCAGTAGGAAAAACACACAAAGAATACTTGGGAAAGGAGGCAGAGTCAGCTCGTCCTGGTGGAAGCCCCATGGCTGTTGGCAAGGGTCAAGATTGGTCTTGCTCATTCTTCCTGCCTGGCCGCATTAATTTTGATCTCCTTAGAGCCTGGTGGCCCAGCTTGAGCAAGAGAGACAGAGGAGAGCCCCTTCCTCACTGTTTATCCCCTGTCCCTGATGTTCCCTCACCCAAAATGCCCTGTAGCGTGGTGGATTTGACGCTGTTTTGGCTAGTGGGATCTCTAGGTTATGGCTCCCTTGGGCTGAAGACCCTGTATTTTCCTGCATTTTGACCAAAATTCAGCATCAGTAAGGAAGGGCAGCTTCCTCCTTACAATTCAGTAGCCTGACTCACTGAATATCGTGCAGGAGCATTGGGTTACTTATGTGATCACCTAGGTCCCGTCCATGGAGCGACAGACATGAGGATGACACTCTTTACAATGAGGGTGGTGAAATACTGGAGCGGGTTGCCCATAAAGGTGGTGGATGCCCCATCCCTGGAGACATCCCAGGCCAGGCTGGACGGGGCTCTGAGCAACCTGAGCTGGTGAAGATGTCCCTGCTCATGGCAGGGGTGGCACTGGATGAACTTTGAAGGTCCGTTCCAAGCCAAACTAATCTGTGATTCTGTGATGAAAAGAAGGGTCTCATTCAGATTCACTGAATCACCCCTAAATTCCTTTTCTCCATGGACAGAGGAGGAGGCCGGGGGACTTATGACAGTTTTATCACCATGCTGGGGCCAAACACCTACTTTTCAGGTATTATGGAGCTAAAGGAAGTGTAGGCTTTTGTCCATCTGGCTGTATTAGCTGCTCCTGGGAAGCAGGTGGTTGATTCCCAGCAAGCTGATCGCTGGACTTTGATACCTTTCTCTACATATTGAGTCTCCCATTGCAGATACTGATTTCCCTAGGGCCAATAGGTGGGAAAACCCTGTCATGCTTTCAAGACCTGTTTTTGCAATGTTGTTTGAGTTCATTCAGTTCACAAAAGGTAACACCCTCAGCTGTGTTGAATGCTACCTGGAGTCATGATCGTTCATAAGGTCACGGAAGGAAGGGAGTGAAGCACAGGGATTTTAATTTTTTGTTTTCTCACTTTTGTTTGAACAGCTTGGCTTTGGCGTCAGCAGATCAATCTGTAGATTGAAGGTGTATTGGCATCTTTCTAATGCCACGCTGGGGTTCCCACCCAGTTCCATGCCTTTAGATCCTCAAATCCTTAGAGGTTTATTCATCTCTATTTCACATATAACTTGGATGGAATCAGAATCCCTTTGAGAAGGTAGAAATCTTTGAAAATCAAAGCCAGACTGTGTGGCCCATATTTACCCCCTTGATCCATACTGAAAGAGTCTGTGTGGTGCATTCAGGGAGCTAGCACCCTACTTGGATGCTGCAAGCTGCTTTGCTCATCTCATCCCCAAAAAGGATATTGAAGCATGGGATGAAGCTCTTTATTCAGACAATCAGAGACCTGAAAATCCTTTTGGAGGACAGTCTGGAAAATAAGACTCCTTTACATTGCCAAAGTGAGAACTAAGGAGGAGTGAGGTAAGAGCTGTGTACCATGCATACGGGCTACAGAGACAGCTTTCAAGATGCAAACTCAAAAAATAACTCATGTTGGACGGGATCTCTGGAGGTCTTTGGTCCAAAACTCCAAAGTTGCATCCAATTTTCATCCCAGAACACTCTTCAACACTCAACATTTGCATTTGCTAAAGCTCCATTGGCTTTGCTTCTGCAGAGGACTCTGAGCTTCACTAAACACCCGTGGCCTTTGTTAAATGTGTGGGTACAAGTACACTGCTGAAACAAGCCTTGCAGTGACATGTGTTGTGGAAAAAAAGGAAACAATAGACAATATTTAGCTATTTTTTAAATGCTATTGTTGGAGAAAGCTGTTGACACACTTTTCTTGCTCCCTCAGCAATGAAACCTGTTTTCCTAGTCTCCTGCATGTTTGCATCCTGTGGTACTCCCAGTTCCTCCCAGTGTCCCCTACCATTGTGGTCAGAAATGGGCAACCTATGATATTGCTGGTGGGTCCTGGAGGTGCCATCTGATGGACCATTTGCTGACTGATGAGTTGGATGCTGCCTTGAAGGATGAATAAAGAACTGTCTTTCCATCACCGGCCCCATTAACATAGATTAATTTGTATTTAATTCTCCTTTTATTTGCCTTTAATTCTCCTCTCCCTGGTTGGCGATATTAAAGAAACTTGTAGGAACTTCATACCCCTACAGAGTGGCTAAGACCCTTTTCTGAAAGTGGGGTGGTACCAGCCAACCGTCTTAAGTGTTGATGCTTAATGGCTGGGCAAAATGATCACACGGGCATAATTTTGTTCAGGATCCAGACTAGAGGAGCAAAATAACTCCAGGCTAAATAAAAAGCATCATTTTTTCCCATTCTTCTGCTTTTATCAGCCTAAGATAAAATGATTCTGAAAGCTTTCTCCTTCTTTTAATTTAAAAGATAAAATTCACCTATGCGCTGAAGCTTTGGAAGCAAGTTTTTAGCCCAAAGCACAAAATCATTACTCGATGGAGTTAGCCTTTGAGCAGCCAAGTTTCAAAGGAAAACATTGACTTGGGGTGCTTTTGCTTGTCACTTGAGAATATTAAGCACCATATAGTGGGAAATAAAGACAACAGGAGGCCAAATCCTGGGAAAATCTTTCGTCTGGCGGAATTGCCTGCTGAGGGAAGCAAGGGATGCCCTTGTTGCTCATACTTTTAAAGTTAAGTTAGGACAAAAACGAAAACACCTACTGTCTAATATCCAGATCCTGTTTCTTGTAATCTTAATGAAAACACTCTGCAGAAGGTATGGCACAGTCTTCTCCCTTATCTGTCTGCTAATCACTCTCTCCCTCCTCTGAAGCTACCTATAATGTCCATTGCTATGGTAACCGAGCATGGTATGTATCCCAGACAAGATGATATATGCATCTTTTCCTGCTTTAATAGCTCCTCTCCTTAGGCTGCAGTCTTCCCTCGTTGTCAAGTTCCCCGAAGGACAGACGGACACTGACTTCATGGGTTTGCATCTCCTTGTGGGCAGCTGAACCGCTGGCATCACAAAGCCTGGTGGGTTGTCATTCAAACCAGCTTCGCACAGACCGTAAATTTGTGATGCATTCCTCTGAGGTTTAATTACATATATTTTTAACTTAGTGGCAATAAAATATTTTGAAAGAAACAGTGTTCATTGAGCTTAAAGTGTAATTACCCGATAGCTAAACATGCCTAGAGAAATGGGAGTTATTGCATCCTTGGCTTTGTCAGGCAGGTCAGTCATTAAAGTTTAACGAATGAAGCCAGTATTTTATCTCAGCAAGTTTGCACCAGCGAACATTGATCCATTGGCTGTTTGTTCATGTTCCCAAATACATACCCATCAATACACAGAAGCCTTGTGAATCCAAGGATGGGGGTCATAATGAAATAAGCAGACAGTTGTCAGCAATGCTTAGAAGATATATGTAATCTTATGAAGAGTTAGCTGCAGAGAAAGCTCAGGATTTAATGGTAAAGGCAGAAGCCCGTCTTCTCCATCACAGAAGGGTGTGTGGGGTGGTATCAGCTCCTAACACAGCCCATGTCTACCCTTGGAGTCCCTCAGCAACAAGCCAGCTTTGTTTCTACTACACGAGATAAGAGCATCTGGAGCCCTCACTGGGACAATATCTGGATTAGTAAGAGACAATTCCTTCTGCAAAGAGCTGACATCTCGCCGGGGACAGGAACACACAGCTTTAGATGGGAGGAGGACACAGAGAGGGAAAGAGTCTTGCTGAACTCTCTGACGTCAACCCGACTTTACACCAGCCTTGGCCAGGATGACCTGAAGAGGTCCAGCAATAAGATCCTCGTTCCATAATGTTGTGTAGCAAGTAAAGGTCCTCTCATTTCCTTTCCTGAGCACCAAGCTTGGTGTGTTGGCTTCCTTTTATTCACCCACTGCCTCTCAAGAAGTGAGAGTGAAGTTGGAGGACCAAGCCTTGCTTGGCCTTGCCTTGCCAAACATAAGCTGAATGAAGATAGAATCACAGAATCATAGAATCATAGAATAGTTTGGGTTGGAAGGGACCTTTCCAACTCCCCCAGTGCCCCCTGTGCCATGAGCAGGGACATCTTCACCAGCTCAGGTTGCTCAGAGCCCCGTCCAGCCTGGCCTGGGATGTCTCCAGGGATGGTTCATCCACCACCTCTCTGGCCAACATGGGACAGGCTCTCACCACCCTCAGTGTAACATTTTTATTTCCTCCTGTCTGGCCTGAATCTCTTTTTTTAATTTAAAACCATTACCCCTTGTCCTATCGCAACAGGCCCTGCTCAAAAGTCTGTCCCCATCTTTGTTATACAGTTGGTCTACCTGAATGCGTGGGAATGTAAACAATGGGGATGGAAAAGAGCGCGTTAAGCTGAAAACTGCCTCTGGAGTGTGAATAACTGGATATGATGGTACAGAAATGTATTATAGCTGGAAATGTGATGTTTTGTGCCTCGAGTTGTGAGACAGAGCTAGCAAGGCATAGATATAATGCCCCAGAAGTTTTTGCTAATTCTTTTAGCGATATCATATTTCATATCTGTGGGCAAACCCGTATCTATTTGGTGGTTTTCATCTCCCTCCTTTGCTCCCTTTTACTCTTACTCTGCCCTCGTGCCTGCTACAAAGCTCCCCAGGAGCTCACTTCCCACCCAAATCCCAAACCGTGAGCCCCATGGTTTCCTCTGAAGCACATTGATGGAGCTATGCAGCAAAGAGTGGGCTCCATGGGAGACATAAACTGCATTTTTCTTACAGAATAATGAGGGTGCCCAAGTTATCCTGAGATAAAAAGGTGAGGAAGATAAGGCAGCACTGTTTTACTGGAAAGTACGTTTGTGGGAATCAGCATTGTGCTCCCATATATAAACACCTGAAATATGTCTTTGCTGTGCGGGTGGGGCTTGTGTATATTATTCCTCCTAAGGTACAAACATGTTTGTGTGTGCCAGCTGTAATGATGTTGTATTTCCAACAGAGATGGCTCTTTCGGCAGATCATCTTTTCCCTTGAATAATACAAAGATTTTCTGCTATCTCTGCCTGCAACTTCCTCCCACTGAGTGTTTTGGTGAGGCTGATGGACTCTGTTCTCCAGATTGTTTACAGTTATAGATGCTATTGTGGGTGAATGAGTGAAGAGCTGAGACCTGGCTTCCCGGGGGCAGCTTGCTTTTTCCAAGCCCAAGGAAATACAATTACCCTTGAGCCTCTCTGTTTTGGCCAGCAGTGCTGTATTGTTGGCCAACAGTACATGGAGGGGAGAAGGCAGAGAGGAGAACTGATGCAAAAATCTCGTTTCATAGAAAAAGAGGCTAAACACACAGATTTCTTAGGAATAAGGAAAAGCTCTGAATTATGTGGTGAGACCACTTCAATAGGAGACGTATCCCTGGGAGTTTCTTGGTTTCTCTGTTCTTTTTGTTTGTTGAACATTGTGATGAAGCTCAAAAGCCTCAGATGGACTGCAGCTTCCCGGAGGCCCATTTTTCGGTCATTCCTGAATTGTAAACTGATGTGAATATGGGTTATGTCCTCAGGATTCACACAGATAGTGTCTGATCAGAATGATGCATGAATAATTATTTTTTAAACTCAGGTGGATTTTCTTGAATGTCAGGAAAAGTATTAATGTTGCCCTTGTGGACAACACAGGTAAGAAAGTGCCAAAGGATGGGTGGAGCAGACAGAGACTTCTCTGGGTCTTTACACACCCTGGGGTTTAGTCCCTTCTCTCTGTCCACTCCCACCCAATAACCCAGGTCACACATAGGAGCTGGAGAACGTAATTGCTGGTGATAAGATAAGGATTTTAATGGTGTAACACCCGTTGTCATGAGATCCATTCCAGCTCGGGTTGTCACTACACCGTATGAGAAGATGATGAAACTTTAACAGTTACTTTGTGCAGCTTCTGACTTGAAGCTGTTACTTAACTTTCTCCTGCTCTTGCTGCTCCACAGAGCAACTGTAGTTACATTATTTCTGGCTGGAACGTCTGATTTTCTCACTTTCTATGGTGCTTCTCAAAAAAAAAAATCAAAAAACAAACAAACAAAAAAAAACACAACAAAAAAAAACCCAAAATCCTCAAAAACACCTTTAATTTCCACCCTCACTCTTATTCTACTCGTAATCAAAACACGGACATTTGATGTAACCTTCTCCCACGCTTTGGCATTTTTCACCCGTTGCTTCCCGTGTAGTTTAATCAGTCAACAATTACTTCCGTTGTGATTTTTTCCTGCTGCTCTGTAATATATATCTTTATAGTTTCACTGGTGGCAGAAACATTTGCATTATTTGTGACTAATCATTTGATATCTCATCTTTTTCCTTAGGCATGGGGTGATCTCTAACAGTCCTGGGACATATGTTGCTAAAAGGACGGAAGGGACTGTTGCTGCTATATAGTTCTTTCTATTTAATCATCTGAAATTGGCTCAGAGTCAATGGCTTTTTTGTCTTGCAAGCTATGGTCTCGATCTTGGTCTGGTGTGGTTGTATCCAGGTAGATGAGAGTGGTCAGCAAAATACTCTTTCTGTGGCTCCACATTCTCATTCACATTTGGTCCCAGGCCACCGGGACTCCTCTTGGTGCTCCTGTCACTGGCACACCGGTGTTCCCGTCAAACACAATCTTCTTCCATCTCGATGTCACACTTTGTTTTCCTGATGCTTCTCTACGCCCTGAAAAGGTTTATTTGCCTTTGGAAATTTTCCTCTGCTTTGTTTTGTGCTTTTATTTCCACACTCCCATAATCCCTGGCTCTGTTTGCATTTTCCCTCTAATGCTCTTGTTTTGATGTTTGTCCAGCTCCTCCTTGTTTGCTTAGGCCTCCCAATAAGTTCCCTACTGTGTTCTCTATTGCTTCCTTAAATATTTCCCATCTGGCCTCTACTGAGATTTCTTTATCATTCCAGATTAATGGCCTGAAACGCTCTCCAAGCATTACCTTCTCTGTCTCTCTCAAAGACTTGCCTTTTAACTTTGCAGGATCAAATTTAGCTCCAGTGTCACCCATCCTTCCCTTGGGCTTTAATGCGTTCGTCATCTTTTCAATAAGTAATTCATGATTGCTGCTGCCCTTCAGCATCGCTATAGACTTTCACATCCAGCAGTGACTCTGTTGTGCCTTTTTTGCAGATAATCATGTGGTCTATCTGTTTTTTGCGTGTGACCATCTGGTGACCCCTTGTAAATCTGTGAGGGAGCCAAATGCCACCTGTGTTCAGACTATGCATCTCACAGCAACTTCTCAACTTCTCACCAGTTCAACTCCTCCCAGTCCCACATGGCCCAGCATATTCTTTTGCTTGTTATTTCTGCTTTCATCCTTTATGTTTCCAGCTTTCACCTTCACAACTGTCTCATAAGCTGGGTCCTCGTTTCACACACTGCATTGATAAAATTTATATTTTCCTTTCGCTGCAACTTATTCTGGTGTGTAACAGCAAATCACAGCTAGGCAGAGATTACTGCAGGCTGCAGTAAATATTGCCATGATGATCTCAGGCATTAGTTTCCTGTTGTTCACAGAAATCCTTATTATTTTTGCACATTGAGGCAATAGTATTCATCTGGGAAAAAAAAAAAAAAGAAAAATGAAGAATATCCAAATATCAGCTCTGCTGATTACCTGTGCCTCTGAGATGTCTCTGGTTTGGCAGCTGTTGGTGTAGAATTCAGGTGTGCTGCTCACCGGCAGGTCCAGGAGCCCATGGCTTAATGTAAAGGAGGGGAGATTCAGGC
>VWYH01006009.1:0-40519 GCA_013399365.1 Pampusana beccarii
TGGCAAAAATATGTTGATTGTAACGGTTCCCATTTTGATTAACAGAGATGTATTTGAGCCTAGTTACAATGATTTAAAAATCACTGTCTAAAACCACAATTGCTTTTGTACCAATCTAATATATTTCTTTTAAATATGTCCATCAGTCACAGCAATAGCTTCACTAATGCTATAAAGGGTGAGACCATTTTCCTCCTCCTCCTAATCCTCTCCAACTGCTATGTTCTCAGACCATATTTGAGATACGTTTGTCAAGCTTATTTTTAAATTAAAGAGTAGCTTTTTAAAAAAAGGTGGATCTTTTAAGAAAGCATGCCTACCTTGGATGAAAATTTCCCATTTATCTTTTTGACTGAGTTTGTCTGTTCAATAGAGGCTATATTGACTCTATGGTGTGTTTTTAAAATCCAAATATATGAACTGAGCCAAAAATGTTCTTGGTCTGACTCCCTATACAGCAAAGATATTATCCTACTCTGCAGAACTGTTTTAAGTATTAAAAAATAAGGTCTTAAGTCTATAAAGGACCACAATTTTACTCTATAGCACTTTCCTGTCAAGCAAGCTATAAATATTTCTGCAACTCCAGACTCATGTGAGCCACATAAAGGAAGATGTGATGATGTTCATATCAGAGCTTTCCTGAATACATAAGAGTCACTGTCTTGAGGTGGGAATGGAAACTGCCCAACCAGACCTCACACTGCCATTCAAACAAATGGAAAAAACAGAACATTGCATGTCAGTAAACATGTCTGGTGCATGCTAAGAGAAACACAGGAGTTGAAAGCACAAAGCACCAGGCCCAAGGTTTTACACACTGCAATATTGTATTTGAAACACCATGGAAGAGAGTTTGCAATTCCCTTTCCTTTGAAAATGAAAGCAGAACAAAACAAACCCCATCTTGCATCGTGAGTGGGAAGGGAGAGTAAAAGAATATGACAGCAATTGTGCAGGCACTGTGATGCGGGTGGGGTTAAGTAAGAGTTTTCTTCCTCTCCCCATCATACAAAAGCCCCTTGTTAAATGCAATAGTATGTTGCATCCTCCAAGAGGTACTGACTAACTGCATACCTAGAACAACGCAGAAACATGCACATGTGGTGTTTTTTGAGGACAAGAAGAGAAAAAAAAAAATGAGGAAATCTGTACAGAAATATGACAGAAGTGCTTTTTGAGTTTTACCTCATAGAGATTTATAGATACTCTTATGCATGGATCACCACATTAAGGCTCTGGAGATGGAACTACATGTCCAAGATCTGTAAAAAACTTATGCACAGAGTTGGTTTTGCAAACATTCAAGCTTCAGGATCTTCCCTTAGGAGCTATCAACAAAATTACTCAGATTTAATAGCTTGGGAAAAAGAACATTGCTCTGGAATATTTTAAAAGTTATCTAACATATATTAACAAAAGAATCATTATGTTTAGATTCCATAGTAAATATCCTAAAAGCTATGACATGCAGTACAGCGTGAAAACTGTTTCTCAAGAACAGTGAAGAAATCAGTAAAATCACATTGAGTGACATATTTCTGCTCTAGAGAGAAATACGTATGAATCTTTCACTGCAGAATTCCTGAATCAAAGTTTACATCTCTTGGGATTTTCTGTATGGTGACTTAACTTCCCATACTGTGCCTCATTTTAGAACCAAATGCACAAAAGTATATTTTAACATTATTTATTATTAGGTCTGATCAAACATTTTCTCTTGAAGAGTTCTGCTGGAAAATACTCATTTTTTTTTAAGATGAAATGTTTTGGTTCTGTGAATTCTTGCTGAGCAAACAGCAGGGCTTCGTTTACCTGTTTTCTAGAGTAGAGTACAAAGTCGCCTTGTTTCTAGCTGTGTGCCGCAGCTGCAGCCCAAACCAGTGGGATGTGGCAAAGGAGCAAAGCAAGATTCCAGAGACTTTTGATGTCTCTATGTCTCCATAAGGTTTTGCAGGATTGGTGAATTTTGAAAAAATCTGCTTTCAGACTGTCTTGAGAGTGGAATTTCTAAAGTATCTCTTATAAAAAAGAACATGTGAAATAATAGGATAAAATAACATACAGCAATTTGTTGCCCCATAAGGGGGACCTCAGACTTCTCCACTAAACATGCAGGTGTGAAATACCTCCAGCAATGTACATACATGCACATACATGTAGCATGTGTGTGATAATAGAACAATAACATCTAACTGCCTACGAGTAACCTCTTCCAAAGAATGAAGTGTTCACTTTCGTGAAGTCCTTTACGACATGTTACAGGTTTTTGCAGTATCCACGGGAACTTGGACCCAATTTCATGGTCACAGTTAAGGAAAGGCTTGAGAATTACAGTTTTTACAGGTACCACTTTAAATTACCAAAGCTCTATATTTTTCTTTTCCTTTTTTTTTCCTTAAACAAACCAAACCAAACCAAACCAAACCAACCAACCAACCAACCAAAACCCCAAAAAACTCCAAACCAACCAACAAAACCACCTCCTTATCCAATAAATCTACACTTAAAAATTTAACTTTAAAGTATTACCTTTTCTTTTTATTTCCTCATGAAAACCCTGTAGTGTGTTCTTTGCTGATTAAATAAGCCTTTAAAACTTTTGAGAGCACAGTTCTCCATCCTATTTGTAATAAAGTGTCAAATAAAGTACTATTTTCTCTTCAGATCATAGACACCCATTTCATCAGTGGTCCTCAATTAACAAGAAAGTGGAAAACAGACCTGTATTAATAAAAGTGACACCTTCCCACATTCCAAGTAAAGCCATATCAACCATCTCTCATTCCTTAAGAAATAACAAGTCTTTCCATTGTTATTCTTCATCTACAAAGTCTTTGCAAGTACTGTTATTATAAACTCCTTTTGAGGCTTGCTCAGAACAGCTCAGAAGGTGGTAATTTTGCATTACCTGAGCTTCCTTTTTCAACAACACAATGATTACAGAGTAAATACTTTGAAGCAAGATGTGGAAGTAACATTCCGACAGGCAAAATAAACCTTGTAACATTACTGTTCTTCTACATATGAATATGTAGTTTTAGCTCACTGGGAACAATTCACTATAATAGGAATTGAAGCTTCTTCATTCTTGCATTTTCCAGGACATTTTTTTCAGCTGTATCATTACTTTATTTTAATGAAATAATATTATCCATTGTCTCCAATTATTTAAATTTCTATGAGAGTTACTTAGGACAAGGACTCCCAGTTCATTAACATGATGTAATGGTTAGGGTCCAAGCATGGTAAACTTACATTTACTGTTAGTCATAGTTTCAGTCTTTTGTGCCCTGGTCCTGCATTTGCATTAGGACAGTAATAATGATATGTGAATTAAATTTGGAATTCTGAGGTTCTCATATGCAAAAATAATATGTACTTATAAATTCTCAGGGTAGAGTGCATTGACACAGTTATGCCTCTAAGTTCCAAAGTCATTTTACTAATCTGAATTCTCATTTTACCAGCTAGCACAGGAAAGAAGTTGAGCAAGAAAAAAAATGTCTGATAACACATATTCAGACTTCGCCAGGAGTTATAGTAAAAGTGTTAATGAAAAAGAATGCTTTAAATGGCAAAATGCCCAGTAACAGAGAGAGAGTTGTGGACACAAAACAGATCTGCCTTTAATTTTGTTGTATTTAACTTGCTCATTGGTGGTCTAAAAAGAATGAGAAATAGAATGTAAATGAGATTTACATATTACAAGTTTTGGTGTGGTAAAAGAAGAATACTAACAACAGAAGAGAAATGAGAAAGGTTAGAAACCTATAGGAAATAAGAAATTGAAGTCCAATGGGAAAAGTAGGAACGCTATCACATCTAGGGGAAAAATAACTTGAAACACAGATATTTAGGTGCCAAGGGATTCAGCCAAAATCCCTCAGGGTGACACCAGGTAGTAAATTACAAGGGAACTTGCAAAGGAATGCAGCAACAAAAAAAATCAGTGTAAATTTAGTCTGTACATGTAGGGGCACAATACTGTGGACTAGGGAGGATAGCTCTGGTCTGTGTAGCGTAAAGGAGACCACACCACAGATAATGCTTATGGTTACAGGCACCTCCGTGCCAATAAAATTCAGCAAGCTGGAGGGAGTTCAGAGAAAGCAACAGAAGTAAACATGTGATTGTGGGTTGTAAGGAAAGCTCAAATGAAATAAATTACTTAGTTTAGCTAAATAGTTACTAGGAGGGGATATTATTACATTCTTCAAACACCTCAGCACTGTTATCATCAAGGAAGAAGATAAATAGGATGCATAGAAGATCTCGCTCTACTTCTACTTTCATTATGTCCATATTCTTGAAAAAAACCTTCTGTGTTGTTTTCCAGATGGCCTCTTTCATCTTACTTCAAATCTCTCTCAAAAACGGATGTGTTAGTATAGATATCAAATACGGAAGAGGAAAAAAATTAGGTCAAATTAAACATCTCATTCAGCTTGAAGTAGTGTTTTAATTGCACTTCTCTTTGTACAAAATACATATATACTTATTGACAGCTGGACCAAAGCTCATATGTGTCATTTTACAGGGGACTGGTTTATCCTATAAACCATGTCACTCAACAGGGAAGCATCTGAAGCAAAGGAACTGAAATAACAGATTTTCCTATCTTAGTGGTGGGCTGAATAATGGGCTTCAAGAAAAAATACTCAGTTGGAAGGATTTCCTTACTTATTCAGACGATTGGGTTTTGGTGCCCTTTATAAGGGCTGCTTGGAAACTTGAAACAATGTGTTCACAGAAAGTCAAAATGAACTTTCTTGGGATCTCCGAAGTAATTTTCCTTTCAATTCAACCTAAACCATTAACTGAATTAGGGATGGATTTATAAATAGCTTTCATGTGGCAAAGCTGACATTTCTCAGCACAGATGACTATACAACAAGCTAGGAAACAAAAATACATCTCTACCATAGAATACATCTAGGCTGTAAATAATTCCTGTGCAGATCTATTGATCCAAATCATATCCACAGCTTAACTGATGCTCATAAAGTCCAAGTCAATTTTGAATTTGATGGAGTTAAATCACTAATGGAGATGTTCGGTCATGTGCATGGTTAATTGATTAATATGAAGATAATGGGCATTCTGAACTTAGCTTCACCACTAGGGATTTAGGGCTGGTAAAATTAATCTTTCTTAGAGGAAAGATCCTTGATCTGGGTATGAGTTGTGTTACTAGTCAAAATGAAATAAATAGCCAGAGTCATATCTGTAGGACTCCTAATGAACACAACAGAATCAAAATGTTCAAGCTAACTGGGAAGAAAAGGTATTTTGGCCTGCTTTCTAGAATTTGATGACTTCACTAAGTGCACCTCATTTGTGCACTTGCTGTACATTTCCAGACAGAGAATTTAAAATCTTGGTACATTTCTGCTAAGATGTTGGCAATACTTTCTGTTAAGTAGAAAGTGCAACTGTGATGAGTATGTAGTTGCACGTTGCTGCTCAGTGCTTTGGAAAATGGAAGCACTTCCTTGTGTTCCAAGATGCTTGTGTTCCAAGATGTGGATTTATTTGCTGGGTTTGAAACAATCCAATTTTAAGGTCTTGTCCTTTAGTTTAGGAAAACTTACTCAAGTCAAAGGTAAAGTCTAACTGAATTCAATAGAAATAGTTAAACTGTGTCTCATAGTATTGGGAAGAACATCAATATTCATCTACTTCTGTTGACAGATGTATTCAGCCTGGAGAAGAGAAGGCTGGAAGGGGATCTTATTGATGCTTATAAATATCTCAAAAGTGGGTGTCAAGAGGATGAGATCAGACTCCTTTCAGAGGTGCCCAACGATAGGATAGGGGGCAACAGGCACAGACTGATGCATAGGAGGTTCCATCTAAACATGAGGAAAAGCTTCTTTATTTTGAGGATGGCAGAGCACTTGAACAGGCTGCTCAGAGAGGTTGTGGAGTCTCCTTCCCTGGAGACATTAAAAACCTGCTTGGACACATTCTTTCACAATCTACTCTAGGTGTTACCTGCTTTAGCAGGTGGGTTGGACTAGATGATCTCCAGAGGTCCCTTCTAACCCCAATCATTCTATGATTCTGTGGTATAAAATATTCACATTGAAAAATAATTGACTGTAGCTGCATAATCTTTTGAAAGCAACAGGCTACATAGTTCCCATACGGAAAACATAAATATGAAACTCACACATGGAAGTATCTCCAAAAAGCAATACAAAAATGTCAAAGACTCTGCTATGCCAGATTTTTAAGAAGAGAGTATGATAGTTCTGTTTTCACTTTTTTCAGACAAGAAAATTGTGTTTTGTCTATCTGTGCTGATACTGTTTATGATTTAGTCCTACACTTCGGTGAGACTCTAGCCCAAAATATTTCAGTGTTCTTCCACAACGACCTGGAAGCATTTCCTGTGTAATCAGCATAGAATCCCCCAGAGCCATTGTACTACACAGCTTTTCACACTGAAGTGAGTATAAATTGATGTTTTTGTCCTAATGCAATTACAGACATTCCAGCTCCTGTCAGACTACATTAAGCCCTTGTAAACATGTAGACAATACTGGAAGAATTTATGCCACCCATATTTTTTGCCACAAAGATATTATCATATTTTGACAAGAATAACTGTCCCTATATTGCTTCACCCTCTCAGTGAAAGCAACAATCAGATCAGATAATATTTCCAAGGTTTTTTTCTATTGTTGGGCTCCAGTGCCTAAACAGAACCAAACTTCAAAACCTCAAACACTTATATCTGCTAGTAAGCTTATCCCCTCAGGATGCAATCTACTATAATAATTATTTTTTCAACAGCCATTGATTCCTTGTATACTAGTCAATACTTATTTAATTCCACAGTCGGTTACACAAGTTTCTGGTTCTTGCATTCTGTTTGGTATGATCCACTAAATGTGATCCAGCTAACCATTTTTCTCGATGTCCTTGAGATTCACAGTGAATCAAATAAGCATTCCCTAAACAATCTCGTATTCCCACTGAAAACAAAACAGATGCAGATTCTGGTAAGCATGAATCATCTTTTTAATTAAAATGTGAATTATTTTAAATAAATGAGGATTAAATAGCAGGAACTTTCACTGCAAGATAGTTTTTCATTTAAAATAAAACAACCAATGCACTACAGAAATGGATTTGATCTGTAAAATAAGGGTTTGGGTAAAGTCACTTGGTTTGTTCAGCCTGGAGGAGACTGAGGGCAGACCTCATGGTGGCTACAGCTTCCTCACAAGGGGAGGAGGAAGCGTAGGAGCCGATCTCTTCTCTCTAGTGACCAACGACAGAACCTGAGGCAATGGCAAGAATATGTGCCAGGGGNAAGACTGGCAGTTCCAAGTCTACCAACACCTTCTGGATTTACACTAGCTAGATGCTTATGCTCTCAGATTAAGGTTTGATTTCCCCTACCAGGTCTATGATTTTCAGAGGTCACAACACCCACATGTGAGGAGAAGATTGCATAAGAGATGCAAACCAACAAATTGCACTGGTCATACTATGTGGGACTAAGCTTTGGTCTACTGTATGCTGTTTATTGTCACACAGAAGTCATTCTATCAAAGTTCCTGGGAGTATTTGGATAAATACATCTGAGCAAGTGTGTAGCTGTTGACAGAAGAAGTGTTAGTCCTCAAGCATTTTTGAAGGATGTAGTTCATGCTAAGACCTTATTGTTACATTTTCATTTTAAATGCCAGCTATTTCTATACATTTCTGCTTCCTTGTCCCTAGAACTACCAGGTCTACATATTCTCTGCTTAGAGAGTCTGTAAGGAAACACAAGGATAGCTAGGACACATGTAACTTTTTCTTCTCATTTTAAGAGAAAAAAAAAGGAATCTCCTTTTGTTCATCCATACCCAGCTCCAGGGATACTGTATGAAAAGTTCAATAACATGTCTGAACTTCTTGATCACAAGACACATATAGTCCTGCAAAGTGATACTGCTTCTCTTGTATATCCCTAAAGAGGACACCTTCCACTGCATTTCTTCTCTTTTGTCTGTCATAGTCCTACTACTTCATAGGTTCTTTAGGTCTTTCTCACATAGCTTCTTATGACACAATAAAAAAGAAGAGGCTTTTGTTGCTTATTTTGTGCGGATAGACAGCTTTGGAACTCCAGCAGTAAAAGAAGCATTAGCAAAATGAAAAAAAAAAAAAAAAANAAAAGAAAAAAAAAAAGAAGCCTTTGCCTACAGGCCAACCTAAGTTATTGCCAGTTGACAATTAATGGCATGAGGATATCAGTAAAAATATAACAGGGACATAGCAACAGTATCCAGAGCAGTTAGAGAAATACACATAGATTCATCCTTCCTTCTTCTGGTCTTTTCTGAGTTTTAATAATCCATGTAATGTCTTCAGGCACAACACTACAGCATGTTAGCATGCAATTCACAGGAGTACAAACTAGCAATGTGTAGGACTGATTTACAAGTTTACAAAGAAATTAGAAATTTTAAACATCTTAAGCAGGTGCCATTACATATAGCAGCACTGATTTAGTTATGGCTGAATTATTAGAACTTTCCCCTACTCCTGGCCCACTACATATTTTTCACTTTTTTCAGAAAGACTGCCTGAAAACTTGGCCTAAATTATCACACCCCTTGAAAAAAGTACTGGCTCTTAAAAAATAAAACTGACTCATACTCTCCCTAATAAACCCCCTACCTTTTGACTGAACCCTGGTATGGTCACAATTTCGATGACAGCACTATCTGAGAATATTGCTACATGATGATGTCTCTAAAGATTAAGAAGGAAAAAACTGACATTTGAACTATCTTCCAGTAACATGTTGGTTACAGAGGCGTTTTAGAGATAGTGAAAACAATGAACTGTGGATACCAAGTGAAGACTGTTTGGCAAAGTTTCATTTGGAAAGATTCAGTGTCTGCACAGTCGGCTCTGCAGGCTGAAAGGATAACCAGGAAGATTTAGTTCCTGATTCAGCCAGGCATTTAAGGACACAAATAGTCCCATCAAAGTCAATGAGATTACTCACTTACTTGAAGTTAACCACATACTTAAGTATCTTTCTTATGCTTGCAGAAAGGCGGTAGGAAACTGGTTTGCCAGAGACTGGCTATGAATCAGCTTTGGAATGTTTGTTTGGAAAGTCTGTCAGAGCTTTCCCATGAAAAGGTACATTTATCCACCCCACGTAGCTGCCAGGATAGCTAGGGGCAAGTAGGTAAAACAGATAAAATACTACTTCGCTTTGTTCTTTGAGAAGATTATGCCGGGACATAGAGTAACCTCTTTCCACTTTGCCTCATGTGTCAAGAGAGCCCATATTTTCCTGGTCTTAATTTTCCCATATTTGAATCTTAATAATTGAGCTTATTACTGCAGCAAATCCTTCCCCCGAGAAGCACTTCCAAAATGAAATTAAAGAAAAAGTGCTGACTGATTTGCAAGATTTGCAAAATGTTGTTCATGCTGCTTGTTTTCAAAAAGGCCAAAACCAGCATTATTCCAGAAGTTTGAAAGGAAGTCCCCTTTAACTGTCAATGATCAGCATCCTCAGCTGAAAAGAAATTGAAGCTGAAAGGGAATATGGCCCTATTCTTATTTGACTTCAAATAAAGCAATAAAAGAGAGAAATGAATTTCCATGCTTTAGTGTTATGAAAAAAAGATGCTTCAAAAAATAAGATGTGTCATACATTTAAAGTAATTTTAAACACCAAAAGGATGATGAGCCTGTACATAGAACAAAAACCTGTCTAATTTCTGAATGAAGCTAACTGTCCAAGAAATGACTATAACTTAGTAATGTTCATTAAAATATATATATTCATATATATATTCTACACATAAAGGATAAAATACTCAGAAAACAGTAAGATTACACAGTACACCACTTTTTCACCTTAGAGGATGAAAGTCATAAGCCATGTTAGAAAATGAGGTACCTCCAGCAGAGAACAGTAATTTGTCAATAGGAAAAGGTAGTTCTTGATAAAGTTATGTGACTTCAGGTATTTTGGGCTTTATTCCAAACTGTACTTTGAACTTCCCTCACTATCAGGGAAAAGTGACAAACCTTTGTACCTTAGTGCTCTAGATCAAAAACATATATCATTCTTCTTCCTTTTTAATTTTTTTGTTAATTTCCTCCTGGCAAAGCCTAGTCTTTCTTACCTGCTATTGTGATGTTTGCACACAATAAAGTCCTGTTTTGTATTGGGTGACTACAAGCTGCAGAAACATAAAAAGAATACAGACTGTGGCTGCATTAACAAATCACCAAACGGGTAAACTTTGTCCCCTCACCACTACTTTTTGACTAATAAAGCTCTGTTTATTGTACTGGTTAACACAAACCAGCAGCTGGCAAAGCCTCAGTGAAGTTCTGAGAAGAGATGGTGGGTTGAGTAGTGGCCTGTTCCTTTTGTCAGGATTTCTTCCCTGAGTTTTAAAAGGTACAGGTTAGAGTTTCTTCCAGGCTCTTCCCAAAGTGAAAAAAAGGAAAGCAGCTTGGGACAAGAGATAGAAAAGGCAAGCAAGTTGTAGCATTTTAAGGTGTTCATGAAGTTATGCCCTAATTGTGTAGAAACAGCCAGTGAAAAAGAACGATGCTTTGTAATTGGCCTACAAGCATACTAAACGTGAGATCTGCAATGATGGAAAGGAGATTGGACAAATCGGATGCAACTCTTTTGCTGGTTCCTGTCTTTCATGACTGATCATACTTTGTGCTCTCGGTTCTCAACCACTGCCTGAAACTGACATGACACAAGCATCTCTTGTCATTGGCTGTGTAATAATCCTTTCCCCCCTCTCTCCAACTCCTGATCTTTCTCACTAAACAGTTCTCTTAGATATCATATGCATGCCAACAGCCTCTGAAATTCTGCATCAAATAATCTGGCACTGATGGAAATGTGTGTTCCTTTTCCAGGCCTGGTTGTGACAAAAGCCAGCAAACCAAGTTGTGAGTTTATATCTGAGAACATGGCTTCTGTCCAATAACATGCCAAATTTGTCAAAAAGTGTCTGACTGAAGCCCTTTATTATCACACACTGGTGAAATGATTTGCCTGCAGGGGAAACAGAGCATTAATAAATTGAATGAATTGCACATTGTTCATGACAGACTGTAATGGTACAGTCTTCTGTGTACTGTACATTTCAGTTACCACCCCAGGTCCTATCTGATTAATATGCATCTGTATAAAAGCATAAGAATCAACTTGGTATTGGAAGCACGAATAAGCCGTTTCTAGGATGCCTCGCTGGAAGTGTTTCCCAGGCTAGATCACATGCCACTTGGTCTTAAACTATGGCATGTATCATGTTTAGATTGTCAATGGCTCATCAGCCTGACTACATGGCAAAACGGACAATTCAGGCTTTAAATATTCCTGTCATAATATCAAGATTAACATCCACGTAGAAATGTAGAGTAAACTAAATGTCTACTTTTTATTGCCCTAATTGCAATGGTAAAGGATCTGAGGACATGGATGTTGCCCTGTAAGTCCTATACAATTTTTGAACTCCTTGAGAAAAAAAAACAGTACATTACTCTGTCTTTCTAAATAATTCTTACATCTTTATGAAATAAAAGACTTTAACAGCCTTATTAGAATTTTGTTGTCCCAAATGACAGAGGGAAGGGGAAAAAAGCTCTATAATTTATTGTATGACGGATTTTTTGTATTATGGAAAAGAGAGTTACAAAAATTAAAGAATTCACATTGTACAGAAACATAAGCAAACCTTGGTACAAGAATGACTTCCTCAGTAAATCTGCTTCAAGATAATTTTCTACTGAGGAAATTCAAATATATATAAAATTATTTCATGTATGTTTATTTAAAAGTACAGAAATGTCATCATTTTAATGGGAAGTCAAACTCCAGTCACAGTATTACAGATTATTGTCATTCAGTGAATGCCTTTCTAATCTGAAACTTTTTGAGGAGCTACTCCTATTGGCTCTGATAGCCAAGCACTTGAAAATACAAACAGAAAAAGGGAAGGTATTTGATTTCCTAAACCATAGATTGGTAGTGTAAGGGGTTTTTTACCATTTGGTAAGAAAAAACTCAACCAAACAACAACAACAAAAGAAAAACCAAAAAAAAAACCCCAACCAACCAAAAAAACAAACCAACCAGCCAAAAACCCAAACCAACCAACCAAAAAACACACAGAAAAACCAGCAACAACAAAAACAAACAAACAAACAAAATGAACCCAAACCCCAAACTCTGCAGCCACCAAACCCTTACCCATAAAGAAGTCTCCACAAATACTGTATCAAATTTCCCATCCTTTGCAAAGTTCAACTCTGGAAATCCATTTAGATTTTAATTGTCTTCCAGAACCATCGTTAGTGCATACTTCACTAGGATCAGTGGTCTACTCTGTTTATTCAAATTATTCTCTCCATATTCTCTCACTTGCTCATCTGTGTGTCTTAGTTCACTAAGAAACTATACTCCCTGGACATCTTATGTTTTCTCAGAAGAAAAAAAAAAATGTACTGCCTTTCAGCAAATCTGAGGGTTTATTCTAAATTTGAACTAGTATCAGAGGAAAAAGTACCATGACAGTATTTTCATAACATTTTTGGTGATATCTTTCTCTTTTACTTATGCTCCTGCATAAAGGATCATCAATAAATCACAGTTTTCCTGTTACAACCTGAAACTCACCCTTCAACTTTCTTCAGTTGCCGAAGTAATTTAAGCTACAGTATGACAAGTGAAATGATAAGACTGAAATCCCTAGGCTTCCATTAATTAAAAACAAAAAAAAATCTAAAAGCCTCTCTCAACTCTACCTTTTGTGATGATGATGTTCTGAAGAAGCAATCTGTTCTGTGTGAAGTCTAAAACAAGTTGGTAGCTTCCCATACACCACTATGACTCATTTTGGACATTTCTGTGCTGATATCAGCATGTTGAATACCAGAAAGTGACCCAGCAATGACTTCGTGTAGCTTCAGGGACTGAGGCAAATATTTACATTACTTCAGGCAACAGGGAGGTGGGGTGGCACAATGAAAGCCATATTTGTCCTCAGGATTATGTCACTGCTCCAAACACAGCCTCTCTGTGAAAAAAGCGAGGAGCATTTTAATTACCCTTCTCCTCCCCCATCATCAAAATATTTTTAGGATTACTTGACTGTGCAAATAGTGTGGTAGCCAGTTGTCAGGAAACAAAGGGCATTGTGTTCCTAAGGGAAAGAGATGGTCTTCTGAGCAATCCAAATTCTTAGAGATAAACAAAAGGTGAATAGGTTCTCCCTAATTTGGTCATCTGTGATATCAATAGGACAGTTAATAACTTTGGCTAAACAATTTGCTTGCAAAATCTATAAATATTGGGAGAGCTCTTGCATGCTCACAGGAAAAAAACTGCCTTTTAGAAAAATTGGTATCAACTACGGTTCTCCAAAAATTGATAGGGGAAAAGGAAATACCAAATACTTCTTTTAAATTGTTTTGGGTTTGTTTTGTTTTGTTTTTATACTCATGTACTAATTCAGGACAACTGTAGCATTTTGTCTTCAAATATTTGAGCACTTCCCTGGAAATCAGTATTTCTTAGGGAAGCCAGACTACCAAATACTTGCCTCTTTTTTTTTTTTTTCCTTGTTTTAACAAACACTTTTAGGTGGAGTTCAGAAAATGGTTTGCCATGCAAAACACAGAGGAGGAATTCAGATTTATTTTCTACATGTAAAACATTCAGGCTGCCTTCTGGGTCAGATCTGTCCACATATTGTGACCCACTATCATTTGGATGCACACAGGACTGGGTACATTGATAACTACTCTGTTATTGTCTTTCTTCCTTCCCTTCCTAGATTTTTTTTTTTTTTTTTCCTAAAAGGGCAGCACAATCACTTTATTGCAAGTACTACTGTATGCTTCATTACTTAATTCTGATTTGCTTGATAAGTCATACACTATTGTTTAGACATTCATCTGGTAAGATGATTGGAACATTTCTGGCAGTAAAACTTAGACAAAGAATTAACCAAGTTATTTTCTACATATACTCTCACATATAACATCTGTTGTTCTTTTTCTGTCTTGTTGGTTCTTGGAATTCGACTTGAAAGGCAAACAAAAAAGAACTTGAGAGTCAAAAATGAAGTTTTTTTCTTTAAAATGAAATTAGTAGCAATAGCCATATTGCCCAACAGTAAATAGTTTAGAACTACAATTTCTAAAGGTTAGAATCTATTTTTTAACTCAGTATTTTAGTGCATTCTTTTAAATAAGGGACTACAACTGTTTGCTCTTACAGCTTTGAACAGTTGTGACAAAACCTCATATAATACCATCTGAAAAAAAAATAAACTGTTTTTTATTTTCAAGTGGTATAATGAACACTGAAGAGAAACACTGTCTCCAACAACATTGAAGGGAAACAGTCTACTACAAGATAGACCTAACAGAAAAAACTTTTAATTTTATTGTGTACTTTGTCCTTTGAGTTCATAATTCATAGACCCAAAGTTAATCTATTATAACAATAACATTTCCTTTCACAAAATCAAAGCAGTATTCTTTCTAAATTAAAAAGGTTTCAGTGTCCTCACAGGTTTGCAAAAGATGATCACCACAGTGATCATATGAAAGGGTTTCAACGTGTTATAAAGTTATAGACGTTAGCTATAAAATTTTGAACCCAGCAGTGCTGACAAGTTTGCACTGAGGCTCTATGGTCCACAGGTAAAAGTGTGATTTCAGACCTTTTGGCTCAATCTGCTGCATTCTCTCTACATGGATGTCAGACAAAAATGGGGGAAAAAAATTTGCACTGGACTACCAACATAGTTTCTGAAGCCAATTTTTGGGAAAAAAAAAAAAAGAAAAGAAATCATGTTACTGCTATTTCTTCTCAGACATTTGTATCGTGTGGTCCCCTAACAGTCACTAAAAGACATCTTTTCAAATGTTTTTCTGGGGACCAAGTCACCGAAACCAAGCAAGACTATAGGTGAATGCCAGTCCTGAAGACCAGTCATGTTTGCTGCAAGAGCATGATTTTAAAAAGTCTTCATCAGGATTGTTTACCTGATTAGTGGCATGCCATAGCACAAAAAATGATGGGGGGGTGGTGGGGGGGAAAGTTTTATTTTCACTCTAGATATACTTACTAGAGAAATTCAATCTCTGACCAATGAAAAGGTCAATTGCAGGCAGCATTAATCTTTTTAATTTATGTAAGGGAAAAGCTTCTATTTGTTTCAGGGCAGGATGCTCTTATGCTGTTTATATAGTAAATTCATAGCTATTCTGAGAAAGACAAACTTGCTGTAACAGAGCACTTGCTGTAAAAAAGCCTCATTTGCTCTAAGGTCATGGATGCTTTCTACTGATCTCATGTTTATTTGGTATATGTTAATTTTATGACTCTCTTAAAAACTCAGGACTCATTTTAACAAGATACAGCAGATTTTTGCCTTTTTTAATCATCCTGTTGCAATTTGTAGGATAATGGTAGCACGCTTTCCAAAGGCAGAGATGCTGTTCTGTCTTTGGTGTCCTGTTACAATGTTTCTGGCTTACTGATGGATCCAAGATCTCCTGCTTGACTCTTCGTCCTCTCATAACATTTGTGAAGACACAAACAGTCGTGCAACCTTAAGATCACTACTAGGCCCGGCAGCTGACAGGGATATATCAAATAATTTTAATTGCTCTTTCGGAAGTGTGACAAAACTTCACAGCTAGATTGTCTTCACAGAATCTTTAAAGCACCATGGTTTTCGGTTGTGAGAGTCTGAGGAGTTGGTTTGTTTGTGTCTCCTTCAATAGTTTATTTGTGAACCACAGCACATCCCTTTACTAGCTGGTTCAGATAATGGAAACAGCTATTGAAAACCAGAAAGCATATTGAATCTGTGCCTTTTGGCTGTCCCATATTGTCTCTGAATTACATAGCTTACACAGTGGAAAGTCTTTCAAAGACAAAACTTCAGCAGCATGGAAATAAGAATGGACTGGGTGTTGCTCATTGTCTGGGACTTCAGAAATTGTCTTGAAATTGTTTGTGATGCTTGGAAGAAAGCTAAGCGACAGAAGAGCCAAGATGATAGAAAATGATAGAGAATAAATGAATTACATTCGCCATTTTTCCTTTTTTCCTTTTTTTTAATTGTTGCTTTTATTTATTTGAAACAGGTATAGCTTCATAAAGTTCTTTCAAGTACTCCACTCTATACTACTGAATACTGCTTTTTAGGTTGGTAAATCAGAAAAACAACTACAAGGAAACCCAAGGGAAAAAAGAACCCAGCTCTGCAAAATGCATCTGGAGACCTTTTTACTGGGCAAAGATTTTGCAAGACCAACTCGACCAAGTCAAGAGGAAGCTGGAAGAAATATGTAAACTGTTCAAAAGGAAAATTAATTACCCAAACGAAGTATTTTTTTAAGGAACATTGAACTTTTTCCACTGTCTAAATACTGAAGTTACAGTCCAATATTAAGTTATTGGGTAAATTTTTGGAGATAATAAAATTTCATGGTCTGTATTAAGCAGGAAGTCAAAGTAAGTTATTATCCTTTGGCTATGAAGTCCTACTAAAGTAATTAAGGAGTCTAAGTCAAACCCAAATCTTTGAATTTTTTATGCTTCAAAAATAAAACACAATTGTTCATGTTCTTAGATATGAGAAACACACCACCTGGAAACTGTTGTTTCCTTCTAAGAGTCTCCCGGCATCTCTGTTTTGTCACCTGTACTCTTTCTTCACTTCCAGTCAAGAGACATAAAGGAATAAAAGCTTCTAATCACATACAGTTTTTATTTGACCACTTGTAGTAGTGGGCTTTTTTTTCCTGCCAGATTTGTTTTCCATTTAAATCAACTTTTAAATCAGAATATGATAAATCTATCACTGGTGTAATTACTCTTTTTCCAGTATTACAGCTGTGAGTGGGTACGTGACAGATACAGCCTGTATTTTCCTTGAAGCAATTTCAGTATAACTCTAGGGGATATTTGAGAAGGTATGTTAAGAATATTTTTGAATTTCCTTCATAGTAGAAAAATTTTATGTGCATCTTGGCCTACTGCCTAAAATCTCAGTTGGAGAAGAAAAGGCTGTATATATTGCACATTCATTACATTCAGAGGCAGTATACATCCTGATGTTTAACCTCCACGCCAAGCAATAAAGGCAGAAAAACTTTCAGGAGAGTCACAGTTTTACACCAGGGAGTTAGTTCTGTTCCTTAGTTTCAGATTACTTAAAGTAAAGTAGTAAAACCTATTTTGAATTCACAATGGATATTCGATTTAATGGTACACCAAGATATATTTTTTTTCAAGTTTTTGTTTGTTTGTTTTTTACAAACTATTTCCAGCAGTCACAAGGTGGAGAAGGCATTAAAAAAACCTAAAAATGTTAAGTAAGCACAACATTGTCAGTTGAGGGCTTGCCTCAGTTTTCCTTCAAGCTATCTGCAATACCCTGGTTGATCTCAGAAGTTGGACTGAGAAGCCTCATTCTTGGTAACCACGCATTTCTTCACTCTTATTCTCTTTGAATAAATCATGAAGTCTGAAGCAAAATATATAGATTTGTTTGTTTCTAATTTTAAGGGACAAATACATCTACTGTATTGAAAAGTTATGGAGCTAACCACAAAGCCTAAATTGCCACTTTCAACTTATCTAGTTTTCACTTTTCTCCACATTTGATGTTGATCACGGCTGGACAGGACAGGTCCATGGAAGCACGGCTTGAAAGAGCAGAACCTTATTGGATGACTACTTTACCACAAAATTAACCAATCCAACACATGTCAACTACTGCATATACCAGCTTTACTCCCTCGGAATGCGTGAAAGATATTTTAAACAGGGAGCCTGTATTGTAATTGGCAAACATCAGTTTATTTGGTGAGGGAATTTCTTGCTTTATTGGCAGTAGGAATACAGACATGAGAGACAGGACACTTTTAGATTATGTGTAAGTATCAACATCTTTTTTGCTATCCGTAAACTGGAAATACATATTAATTAATCTGGTAAAGTATCTAGTCCAGTTGTTTCCTTTATTTTTTCTTTACTGTAGAAGGATAAGATCTTGACTCTTTATGATGCTATAGCAATTAAAAGAAGAATCTGCCTCCTAATCTGCACAAAAGCATGGCTGGAGACTTTCCACACAGTAATTTGTTCCTTTCTTCTCAGATGCTTCCAATATGAATGACTAGCTGTACCTCTCAGCTGCATCAGTAGGCACAAAAAGGTTAAAGCAAGCTCTTATTTTATTAATAAGAATAAGAAAGAAAAAGACATCAGGGCAACACTTTCTCTTAGTAATAACATTTCATAAAAACAAAGTAAATTTGTTAAGTGTGAGGGTGTGCATAGAAAAGCAAAACAGGACATGCCTTCTAGCATGCTAGCTCCTGTAAAATGTATCACCAGTGCCCTCTAAACCCCTCAAAATTACAAGGTAAAACCTGTCAAGATTTTAAACTACATTTTAAAAATAACTTTGCTGAGGAATTTTGGCTCAGTATATGAACTATTAGAATTGGATATTTTTAATCTGGGATGCCTCTTTCATTTTTCTACAGATATAGGCTGTGCCTATAAAACAGCAGGTTCAGTTAAAATGAAAGATACAAAGCACAAAGCTGAAATATACTCATGCAGAGCTTCCAGTATTGGAATGCATCATGGCAAGACACCAACGAAGCCCAGACTTTAAAATCATATTTAGACAAGAAGGATGAGAACATTCAAGAAGAAAAAAAAAAACACACAGAAAAGTTTAGGCTACTTTATATTCCATGTAAGGACAGCTTAACAGAATCAAATATCACTGCTTACAAAAGGAAAATTATTTTGCAGAGGTATTTTCAAGATTCAGATTTAAGGCTTCATAAGAACAGTGTCTTTGGAAAGGCCAAAAAAGACCTGGTAGTCAAGAAAATTATACCACACCATGTATTTATCAGAAGATATTTTATTGACAACAAATACAAAATTGTTGCTCTCATTCCCTGATGTCTCATTTTAAAGATAAAACTTTTCCTTCACCACTTTAAAAGACCTGTAAATACAGCATGGCAAAAAATTAAAACAAAAAGAAAGAAAAATTGTGACAATAAATTAAGAAAAAGGTGAGGAGGAGAAAAGCCCAGCCCACCAAGGAGAAAATGTATTACAAGCAACAGAGAAGTTATGAATTGGAATCAAAGTACATGTTATGTTTTCCTTCCAAGAGAAGTTTGGAGGCTTTTGTACATGAAATAAAGTAGCAAAGAAAAACAGTAAGTACAAGGGCATCTGTGCCCCACTGGAATTTGGTTTTATTAACCAAAGCAGTAGTACTCATCAGAATCAATTTTGGGATGCTTATGCAGAGGTTGTGAGTCCTCCATAATAGAAGAATCGCTGAACTGGTCCACATCTGAAGGGGTTTGGTGACCAGGGACATCATCCACTAAGGTGTCCAAATAACTCCCCACTGATATTCCATCCAGTCCATCACTACAGTCTTGTAAACTGTTACAGCTGCCGTGGAAGGATGTCTCCTGACTTTCCAGCAAGCTACACAGGCTGCCACTCAAACTGCTACCTCTGCTGGCAATGGCCTTCTCTTCAATCATCCACTTGATTGATTCAATACTTTCATTGATGATGAGTAGCTGGCGCATAAGCTTGACATCAGTGGCTCGGAGATTAACCTACAAGGCAAAAGTGATTTAAAAAAATTAGTAATTTTCTTCAAAATCAAACTCTAAATAGCAGGCTAGAGGCAATGAATTGGTTAAAAAAAAAAAAAAAAAAACCACAACAAAAACCAAACAAAACCAAACCCACACAGGAAAAAAACCCCACCTGTCACATAAAAGACAAATCTATTTAAATAATTTGTAAACAAACAAAAAAGTATTTCTAGATTTATATTTTCAATGAAGTTCAAGTGGGAGCCAGATCATGTTACATAAGCAGTCCATTAACAGGAATGCTAATCAATGACAACGCTTGCACACACACTAGCACAACGCTACTTAGAGAAGGAACACAGCTGCTATGACAGCTCTTCAGGATAGCTTTTCATTATTCAGAGAAGCAAGACACAAATCCAATTCCATTTACAATTACTCTAAGCTACTTAGCAGATCCAGGCAGCTATGTATTCACCCCAAATTATCCTTATTATGCCTACCTGGGTAATCTAAAATTTTCAGATGTGCAACATTTGGAAAAAGGCTTGTGGATTTTTAACTTCTATTCACACTCCACCTGAGTTTATGTTGCAAGCCTCTGTATAAATGTCCGAGAGCTGAAATATTGAACTTATTGAAACTGTAAATTGCAAATTATTTAAGTCCATATTAGATGAGGGTGATGAGCTCAGTCAATAACTTTTTATAGATTAGTCAAAAGAGCAAGAATATGAAAAAAATAACTAAATAGAAAATGCAAATTAAGCACAAAGTCCTACTTTCCAACATAGCTGTGGTGGTTGATGCATACAAACAGAAGTGTTAATGGTAAAGCACAGTGGGATATTACTTTGTTACATTTCACAGATTTATTTAACTGACTTCATGCTTTATTTAACAGACAAACCTTATAAACCACTGTTTTAATCAAATTTCCACAACGAGATGACTCATACACTTCAGGCATAAGAGTTTTATTTGTTGCTTCTTTCTTTTCATCTGAAACATCACAAGCATTGGCAAAAAAAAAAAAAAAAGTCTGTGTGACCTCCTATTCATCACACGAAACAAGTAAAAATACTGAAAAAGTAGTCTGGCAAACTGAAGATTATTCCAGATTTGACCATCTTATCAAGTGTGGAGAGCCAGAAGCTACTTCCATCCATACTGTGAGAAGATAATGCTGGTTTGTGACCAAATCAACTCTTCAGCCTTTTCCAACAGCACCTCAACACCGCTAAATATTCAACATCACAATGGACATACTTGCAGTCTCATCATTTCCAGAGTAAGACCTCTGACTACATGGACTTTTGCCATAGTGTCAACACAGGGCATGCATACCTAAAACCATCAGAAAAAAAGACGCCACTCATTTCAGATTAACTCAAATGGAATACCATGCCTAGCATGTAATGTGTGTCATATTTTATCACAAATTCTTACATCCTTTAATTGTACTAATCAAGTATACTACATGCAGATATATCACTACTTTAACACACGCATTGGAAAATACTTTCCCTTGTATATGTATATGTATATGTATATTTGGAAAATACTTTCCCTTGTATATGTATATTTGAGTGTCCTTCCCTACAGAAATATGTATGCCATAATGTCTGATATATACATGGATATTACATGCTTTTCTTCCACAGGGCACTAAAAACTTTCAGACTATTAACTCTAATAAAGGCAATACAGTATATCAAAAATTTGAGCATCTTCATTCAATTGAGAAATAAGGAAGAAAACAAGTAAGATATGCTATGCCAGATGATAGACATTTAATGCTATTCTCCAAGTCCACAATTATTATACAGAAATAAAGCACCTGTATTGTTCATCCACAATGGGCTGGAATGGAATCAATATTCTCAGGAAATAAAGACTGTATTTTGTTTTGCCAAGAGTACAATCTGGACAATCCATACTGAAATTCTATCTTCTCAATATCCTAAATTACAATGACCTGGTACGGCTGTTCAAAAAGCTATTTTAACGTATTTTTATTCTGTTAGATCCTCTAGAAGACTGTATTAGCTCTGGCTGAGATGCTTCAAAGCAGCCAGCATGGTGCTGTGCTCTACATCTGTGACTAAAAGTGTTAACATACCACTGCTCCAACTGTTGCTGAACAGTGACTACACAGCATCAAGGCCTTTTCTGTTTTTCACTCTNCTGGTTCTCTCCCCCATACTACTGGAGGGGTAGAGGGAAGTGAGTATCTGGTGAGTGTCTTGTTACTGGCCAGGGTCAACCCAACACAANTTCACTCTCAACCTCTGGTGAGTAGGCTGGGGCTGGGAAAGACCTTTGGAGAGAACAGAGCTGGGACAGTTGACCAGAACTGACCAAAGGGATACTTCCTGCTATATAATGCTGGGCTTAGCAATAAAACCCATGGGTTTGGTCTTTCCAATGTAGCTGTTGCTTGAGGACTTGCTGAGCATTGGTCTACTGGTGGAAGATGGTGAGTGACCGACTTTGCACCTCTTTTTTTTTTTTTTTTTTNTACTACTGGAGGGGTAGAGGGAAGTGAGTATCTGGTGAGTGTCTTGTTACTGGCCAGGGTCAACCCAACACAAAGATATTTCAAACTTCGCTAGTAACACACTGTCTATGTAACTCACATATGTATGTTCAGTCTCCTTCCTCAGTCCCCAGAATGCCTTCTGAATTATCCTCAGCCCAATATCACACAGTTTAACATAGCTAACCGGTACTGTGCAAAACAGCTTTACTATTCACAGTTATAACAATATTGCTCATCTATCATTGTTTCAGATGTGAGATTCTGAAAACAGATCGACCATTTCGTAGCCCACCTGCTCTCGCCAGTTGCTTTACTCCTACCTATAAATCATTATAAAACATTTACTCAGCAACTAGGCTGCCATGAAAACAGCAAATTACCCAGCTTCTCAAATGCAACTGCAGACTCCAGCAACTTGCTGAACATAAGCAAGCTTGGAGACAACAAATTTCCCAAAAGGCTGATTAAGGAAATGTTTAACAGAGTTAGCACCAATAAGCTTCTAATGAAACAGTCCCTTTTAGATAAAGTAGACATCTCATATACTTCAGATTCAGTCCACAGGAAATAATTTTTTTCTCTAAATATACCCACAGCTTCAGCATTTCTGTAGAACAGCCTCACTGGCAGTAATTCTTTGCATTCCTGCATACTTGAGTCCTCCTCCAAGTTACAGCACTGAGCCCAAGTCTCCCATATCAAGAGTGTGCTTTTCCTAAAGCAAACATTTAAAAGTAGTCCACCAAGTGTCATCTTTCTTTAAGACGGCTTACTTCATCATCTCTTAGATAACACAAAAATGTCATTTTGAACATTTCTTGCCTCTTACCAGCTTTAGCCCAATCCCATTAGTTCATACTCATGTAGCTCCAATGCATTTAACTGCTGGAGTAAACAAGTCAGTTCCAATATGGTTCAGCTAAAGGAACTAATCACAACAAAATCTCATCATGTTTGACAGCTCCATTCTTTATGCACAGTAATAATGCATTTCAGAAGTAATCTAAACAGTGTATCATAGCTAATACAGATATTTCAGAACAGCTTCTACAGCTGCTTTTTGAAGGTAAGAGCACAGCATCACCATAGGTAAGGTGTGTGTGTGTATGTATCAGTCCTCAGAACAAACTTCTGGTATACAGAGGAAATGAATTGTGACAAGAGAGCAAAAAAAAAAATTCTGGTTACAGGCTAGCTTTCCAATTTTTTGCTTAGTTTGTATAATCACAGTAGTGCCGATGCCCAGGAAGGATCGAAAATGTTCAGCATAAAACAGCTAGTCATGGCAAGAGGAAACAATGAAATTAAGGTGACAGCGAGCATCTTTCAAGTAACACAGTCTGGTGGACAGAACAGATTAGCATTCAGACACAACCAGATCCTCAGTCTCGAAGGGATAACTGGCCTAAACACCTGTCTGTGCCTCTCTGCCTCCCTCTCACACCAGTTGTTCTAAGAAGATACTTCTTCCTGAAACCACTAGCCTTGCTTATGTTCTTGCATAATAACATGTGCCCAACATTGTCAAAATTTATTCAAGATAATATATATACACAAACATATGGACATCTGTGTACATATATGTATATATAGATATATACAAATACTCACGTGATTTTTATACATACGCTTTTTTTAAAAAAAATAACTTGAATAGGTTATTTGCTTTATAACAAAACTCTTAATGACCAGGGTTGCTAACAAAGACAACTATCGCTTCCTGGAAATAACCCAAAATAGTGCCTTAGCCTGGTCATTTTGCTTTTGGATCAAAGTTGCACTTGCACTCAGACTACAGGCAGAATGGACTTGGTATCCCTGCTGTATGCTCTGCAGACATAGCTTCCAGCTGGCTCAAAACACAGCCAGTTCCTTTCCTCTCCAAAAACAACAAACTTAAATATTCTGTTCAATATATCCTTTTAATCCATCAAAGCTGTCTGCAATCCTAGTTCCCTTCGGCAGATTACTTTCTTTTAGATTCCAGGGTTCACACGCTGCTGCTTCTTTTAACTAAAGGAAGTCTGCAGGGATATTAATGGTAACCCTAAAACATGGTCTGAGGAAAAGATACTCCTAAGCTTATTTGAAAGATATTAGTTTCATTTTTTCCTCAACACCTTTATGTCGCGTTCTGTGAAGAGCCCACTAGTAAAAGGAAAGGAAATCACTGAGCCTGAATAACAAGATATTTCCTTCAAGACAAATCTCTGAGCCAGAGAACAGTGAAATAAGTCACCATGGGACATAAAATCTTAAACTTACAGGTTAATGGACTCAGGGAACTATTTAAGTCATCCAGCTCAGATGTTCTGGTCTGCACAGCTTCTTAAGCAGCACTTTAACACTCACCTAGTATGGAATCTGTGTTTCCAAAGCAGTATAATTTTGGTCAGATATTCCACAATAAATGGAAGCTGGATGGAAACAGTAGCAAAATTTAGTACCCCACTGAAAGCTGTGAGTGAACTTGCAGAAGAAAAGATGTGAAAAGGTTAGATGAAATGGGCAGTGGAGCCTATTCCATCTGTTGTTTAACACTGACAATATCCATCTCTATTGCCCATTTTACAAATAGAATTTCAAAACAGTAGAATCTTTCCATGCCAAACTGGTGTGCATAACCACTATGGTTTAGAAGTATTAATGCTACTGCTGTTTTCCTTCTTCTAGGGTGCGTCAGAGACAGCCTTCCACTCTCCCTTTCAATTTCTTCTGTTTCCTGTGTCATTCAGGATGAACAGCTTCATGGTTACCCAGCTATTCCTACCTTGCCCCCCCAGCCCCCCCCTTTTTTTTACAGGCAGATTACCTCAGTTTCCCATGGAAAAATAAATTCTATTGATTCATTCGAGGTATAACAAAGAATTAAAAACATCTAACAATCAATGTCCAAATAATAATTTGGTTTGAAATCTGAGAAGTCTATTTCTTCACAAAAGCTAAACTTATTCCATTTCGTCCTGGTGTTACTTTTGCTATTACAAACACTGAATAACAATTTTTAAAGTAACTAAGAACATTAATTCCCAAAGAGAAAGGTGAGAGTGTGAAAAGTAAAATAAACACTGGCTGGCAATGTTGAGTCTTATGAAGATACAAATTTAGCAAGTAGATATAAAAGGATACAAAACCCAAAAATAAAACCTCATCGAGTGATTCTGTGAGAGAATATACATAACAAGCTAAAAAGACCATAAGCAACCTATTCAAACTCCAAGATTCAAAATAAGTGAATGCAAGGGTTATTTCATTGGAGTCACTGAGCTAACATGTTTACAACAGGGATGAGTGTGGTCACACACACAGGATTTGTTTATTAAGCGACCACCATAAAGCATGAAGGATGTCACTTGAATGTTAGCAAGCTCAGAACGGTATTACAATAGCTTCTCAATACCAGTGACTAAAAGAAAAGCCTTTTTTCCCCTCCATTTAATGTATCTAAAATAAATCCACAAATGACAGGTATGAAAGAAACGTCTGCTCCTTAAACACACAGGATGATTAATAGGCTCTGCATGAACTCCATCCTACTTCAATTAGTAAATGTGCATGTGTATGACTTTAAACCTCTTGTCCACTTCAAAACTGTCCCACTGATTAAGGATGTTTGCATTGGTTTCTTTGTATAAACAAGCTACTTTAGGCAATGGTATTTCAGAAGGAAGACGAAAAAGCAGAATGCCTAGACTGACTTCTGAATTTGAATGCAATCTTCAGCATCACCTGTCAAAACGCCAGAGAGCTTTTATGTGACAGAGCACAAGAACACAGGTTTACTACCCTTAGCTGGAAGGGATCATGTACGCAAAGGTGGAACTCTTAACTACTTGTGAGAATGCTCCACATCCACTCTACTGCAAAGCCAACTAGCTTGGATTAATTCAGGCACTACAATAATTCAGGCTAACCTATCAACCTCACAACGTACGTGAGCTCTCTCACTTATTCAACTTCTTCATCTGCATAAACAATAGAAGTGGTGACCAAAGTCTGGCAGAGTTGAGACTGTCAGTGAGTTGAGGTAGGTTCTCCAGTGTCATTATGCCATGTGTGGTGTGTGTCTGACTGTGATTTACCCCACACTGATTTAGGTAAATTAAATTTCGGTCAACACTGATGTATGTAGATCAACAGCTTTTTGCACACCTGGTTTCTTTCAGCATGGACTTGTATTATGTATTGCTGAAACATTTTTCCATTTTCTTCCCTCATGTTTTTTAGGCTTGTGGTAATTTTCAGACAAGGGAAAAGCTACATATGCAAAAGCTAAATTTATGTGACCCATTGTTGATTTGTAGTTGTAATTTGCTGATCTAGTTTATTTCTGCAAATTGAGCAAGTTACACTGACCCTTTCCAGCTGCACTTCCATAACGAGTCACAACGAAAACTTTGTGAAAAGTTAGAGAAGCAGTCTTGATCACTTACTTTTTGCTTTCTTTTACAAAAGAGATTAAACTCTTGTTTCTCCTGAAGACTCAAACATTGTTAAAACCCTCATAGTAGATTTCTAGGCAGCATACATTTCAATCACTGAACTGCCAGCTGTTCAGAAAGTGAGCAGTCATTAAGTCTTCAGTTTCTATCTGTACCTTTGATCTTGCTAGTTTAAAAAGAAGCTCTAGCCTAGTCATGATCTTGTTTCAACCTGCTGCAGTTCTAGTACAATCCTCCACCAAATGCTTAGGACAAGTATTTCTACAAGTACTTCTGTAAAATTTAGGAACAACATAACATAGCTTGTGAACAGTATTTTTTAACTAGGAAGGAGAAAGAAAGTGTGATTCGACATCAGCCAGATAAGGAGGATTCTCCTTCTGTAAACAGAGCTTACCGAACACCCATCAGCTAAAGTGAGGAAGTGGGCAGGTCAGCTCTGAGCCACCACGAGAATAATCAGGAGCCTGAACAACTTCATGAGCAAACAAGTTAGCTCAGTAAGCAATGAGTGCAAATAATCTAATGAACAGGTTTCAAAGACATTTCTTGCAAACACATGAAACAAATATTATGATAGTATGGTTATCATCTGGCATGGGAAATTGCAGTATTGATGATTTACATTTCTCATACAACACCCTATTTTAATATGTTAATTTTATACATATGAATTGATCCCCTTCAGATTTGACAGGTAAATATATTCCACCTAGTTGTGCAATTGTTTAATTACATTATCTCTATAATAAAAAAGTAGATCTCAAAGCCTTTTTCCACCTCCTTGAAATGCGCATGATCCTTTTCTTTGGAGTATCTGTGTGCAGCCTGGCATTTGCATTAATACCTAGTAATATCTCAATGATTTGGACGAATCATTCACTCAGTAGGGTACTTTTTTTTTTTAATTACATTATACTATTTGAGGTACCTTGTATGCTTAAGTGTAACAAAATTCTCAGCGGGACATCTTTTTTTGTTTCAGTTTTTTTGCCATGTTTTTATTTCACTGTGAAAAAAAAAATTAAATACCTGCAAAGCAGATATGATGATTATCAGAGAGAAACAGAGCAAGTAGCAGGAAAAAAAATAAGGGTTAGTTAGTTAAGTCCCTACTTCATCACCTCTTGCCCAAGTAAAATAAATGTTAAATCAGCTCTTTAAATATGGAAGCACCACAGAATTCAGAGAGATAAACACTCCTGGTTATTTGAAAGCTTAGTTGAATTATCGTGAAAGAGAGAAATGCCAAAATGCAGGGGTTTAAGAGCAGAAAGCTTCTACTACTATGGGAAGTTTTTACTGAAAGTTTCCAAATATCACCATAGTGCTGTCATAAAAGCCTCATCTGACCTTTGAAATGTATCTAGTACGACAGAGGTGAAAATGTCCAGAAAAATCCATACAATTGACCCACCTATGTTGACAGACAAGATAATACCACTGCAAGCATCCAGGTCAATATGCAGCAGTAACAACTGGCAGTGGGTGTCAGAAAGCGTTACAGCCAATGGATGATCGCAGCATCATTGTAATGTGTTCTCAATACCAGCCACAACACAGGACTGCATGTGTTGTCCCCACCAGCATGAGACACCACTGTGACTCAATAGCATATCTAGATTTCTTTGTTCATTGGATTTCATGCTCTGCCTTATTTATGCCTGTCTTGACCAAAACATGCTTTTAAAAATATAGTGCAAAAACTGGATAAAACATCTTTCATTTCTGAATTAGGCTGGGTTAATGAGCACTGCAGACTTACTCATCCCTTTAAAATTAATTAATATTAATACTGGTGCTGTGTAAGCATGCATAAAAGTGCAGAACTAAAAAGTGAAGTAAGATCTTGGGCTTTGCTTAGAGGTATGTGTGAAGTTTGAAAATCTTGCTTTTACTAAGACAATAATGATCCTCACTTCATTATTATTTTTAAGACAAACAAACAAAAAGATCAACAAAAACCCACAACTTTTTAATTAAGTCAGAAGTGAGACACAACAATACTACTACTTAAGACAAATCTGAACTTTCTTGAAATTCAAGTCTGCTTTCATAATACTACTGGAGAGACACATAAGATTAAAAAAAAAAAATCCAGTTTTAGTCTGAATCTCCCCAGAATTCAAAACGGGATTCTGTTTGTAATAATTCTGTGGCCCTGAAGATGGTCCTGTTAAAAGCATATTTTTAATCTAACAACCAAATATTTACTAGCAGCAACCTCCCATCCTATTTACTGAGGGTTTATCTGAATAAGAAGAAACTTCCGGACAGCCTTGTAAGTGATCACATGTCCCCTTAGGACTGCTTTAACAGAGTTAGAAAGGTGATATGCTGATCTCTGTGGCTTTTTTTATCTAAGAAAAATTTACAAACATCATGTTTCAGAGCTAAAGCTTTTCAAACTTACTGAATAAAAATGAGTCAACATTTTATCAATAAGTTTTTTCCTCTCTCAAGTTCAATCTGTGCACTATTTGAAGTTGCATGACTTTCAGATTCAGCCTTTTTTTTTTCTTTTAAACTAAAAATTTCATCCAAATCTTCCCATTGCTGTAAACACCATCATGCTAAAATATGGTCCATACACAAGGTTTGTGCCCATTTGAATGTACTAGCAAATTTGAGATCTTTCAGTTAAAACGAAGCAAAGTTGCCTTTTGAGTCTTTCAACCATAAACAGCCTTCTAAACTCCCAGACACCCACAGATAGTTAACTACTTCAGCTCTTTCTCACCCACTAAGAATCTATCAGACAGCTAGCAGCCAGCCTGCATCTGGGATCTCCAGGTTAAAAAGCTAGAAGCAAACAAGAGGCTAGTACCATTTTTAGCAAACTGGAATGCTGAATTTGGACAACACAACTAGCCAAGCAGCCTACTGCAGCTTTTGAGCTGTTTTGGCTCAAAAAGCCGAGAGACTCATTGGCTCCTTCCTAGAGAACACACTGCAGTAATACATTCTGGAAGTCACAAGGCATGATTATCCAGGTAATAAAGTGAAAGCATATATTAAAAATCAAATAAACAGAAATCCTATGCTTTTGTCCAAGGACATCTCATGAGAAGGTAGCAGAAGTATTCAGTCACAAACTATAACCTTCAGGGCAAAACCAGACACTTCATGCACCAGCCTTTCTGTTTTGTTTGATCCTCCTCTGATCAAAAACAATCATTCACATCATATGGTGCAGACCTCAGCTTCTCCTACATCACTCAACGTCATGTCATATTGCTCTTTTAATACTTAAACTTGCTCTTAGCAAAGATTTCCACATAGCAGATTGCTGGGGCACTACAGCTTGAGCCTAGTTCACCAAAGAATATTAATCAATTACCAACGAAGTTACCAGAGGTATGAATAGAAAGGAATCCAAGTCATCTGTTACATTTCCCATTTCTCCTTCTATTGAGGAACTACTAACTACTAAGCTACTTAGGGAGCCGAAATAAGGTGCAAGACTTGAACTAGATGGCTAGGAAAAGACAAATATAGCCTTTACCAATACTCAGGAGTGACCTGCAAAGTGAGAGAACTAAACAAGAAAATCTGGGACACAACCAAGTTGGACTATAGAAGTACAGTTATATTTGAAAAGGGCTAGTAAAGAGCTAGTAAAAAGGGCTCTCCTTAAGTAATTTTGTCACTAAATTTCAACAGACTAAAAAATAATAAAAGTTAAGGAGATAAATGACAAAAGCTTGAACATCATACTGTTGTTCAGGTTGCACCTATTTTCCTCTGAAAAGGGAGGACTGCTCCTCTGCACTTGGTGAAAGCATAACCAGCTATATGAACTGGTGGACAGTGAGAGTTACTTCATCTGCCTATGGGAAAAACAGCAACTCCGCTTCCACTCCACCGCTTCAGGCAATAGTGCCTGGTGCACAACTAGTGCCAGGCGCTAATGAAGGAGTACCTCAATTCCACGGGCATTTAAAGCTGAAGAAAATTACTGTTGCTTTGGCATGCTAGTAGTACTGCTCTTCTCTTGGAAAGAGGCTTTCTCTACTGTTGCAGGATTTACAGTTTTCTTCTAGAAACCCTGTACCACTAGGAACCCACCACAGGTCACCACTTGGGACTACAATATTTTCAGGCACAATGCTCCCACAACATATGGACATCTTTTGAGCAAACAGTATTAACAGAGTCATGTCCTATGTTTGCTACATCTCATAAGCACGTATCTGAGTTTTAAAAAGCAGTGCAACCATTTAAACCAGTGGAAATTCTGTAGGAAGACAGAAAAAAATTATATTCAGAAAAATGTAAAGCAACAGAGCTCTTCTACCTTTGCTTCTACCTTGGGGTAAAAATGTGCGAGTTCGGAAACGCTCAACAAATTTGTTACATTATAATCCTTGGATGGGTGCTTCCTTCTGTTTCTAGAGGTAGGTTTCATGGTCAAAGCAGCACTGCAGTACAATGGCTCTCCTGGAAGCACTTTAGTTATGAATGCAGCTGGTATCTAACAACAGTGAACAAAACTACAAATTAAGTCAGTAAGGTGTTTATAAAATCTGAAACTCCCAGTATTTAAATAGCAATTTAGCATTGCTTTACAGGCACTACATGTTTTCACTTCAGGTGACACTGTACCCAGCAGGGCAATACTGTAGTGCAAGGAGTTTATTTTACAGCACAGCAAATGAAACATTCAGATAACTTATCCTAGCAGCTTAGCCAGTTCGTGTTTCCTGTTAATTAAGAAGTGTGCCATACTGTTCCCTTGACAAAATGTTAAGTATTAAGAAATGCCTGGTTGATGGGGAGTTAGGAGAAGGATTAGATTGCTGGGAGCTGGCTGCACCAGTATTTGCCTTCTCCATGTTTATGGAAGTTCTGGGAGAGGTTGCATATTCTGACAAAACAGAATAGCTAACTTTCACACCTGAAATACATATACTCTCAAATGTCCTCTCTCTATCTCCTCTTACGGAAGGAGGGAAACGACACATTTTATTCCACATGCTCATTGGCAGGTAGGCAGCCAGAAGGACTCACTGCTGCAACACAGAGCAGGATATTTCTGAAATATTGACTATCCAAATATGTTTCTATATTTGAAAAAACACTTGAGCTGTGTTGTTTATATCTTCAAAAGCTGTAATACAAGGTAGCTTACAGACCCTCTATATGTATTTTGGTCACTCTCCAGACCAGGGTTCCTTCCTGTTGTTAGCATGAAAACCTCCTTGACACAGTCAAACACCTCTTGAAGCTTGTTGCAGGTACAATCCTTAGCGATGTTTTAATTTGATAGAAGCCACTACAAAGCTGTGAATTAAGCTACTGAATTAAGTATCCTGGTCAGGCACCTATTTACTACAGGAAAACAAATAGCAATAGCATGTGGATTACAGTGCAACTGTTTCAATGAACACATACAAAAATATTGTCACTGCCATTCTAGGTTTCACTCCTAGCACAACTACAGCTTGCTAGAGACTCAAAATAAGAGCATACTTGGCTCTAGGGATATCAAGGCCATTTGTGTACTCATATGGCTCTGTGTATCACGGTACAGAGCAAAATCAAGCTCAGAAAGCACCCTGCCCTCAAGGCAAGGCTTACTACTTCATAAGTAGCATTACTATGGTGAGTGCAGGCACAGCAGGTTTCCCAGCTACATCTGGTTTGTAGCCATTCAGCTGATAAAGGAAGAGCCCCTCACAATCACATACTTAATTGCAAAACAGATGTGCAGGATTGTTTTATCATCTTCATTAAAGAATCAACATTATTTTAATTATTAATCTCCTCCTTGGCTTTTATTGCAAACATATATTTAGGAACAAATATTTCAACCTTCTCCTCAAACTCCATAGCAGTCACTCCTACCCAGTTTTCTCTCCAGTCCTTGAACAACTTATCCTGTCTGCCACAAACAAGTTACTATTTTTCTTAAGTGGCTGAAAAGCTCAAGATTCACAGTCTAAAATTCTTAGTACTATGATTCCCTTTCGGCATTAACTGAAGTTATCCAATGACAAGGATGGTATTTCAAAACTGTACTTAAATACAACTACAGTACGTACAAGGCCACAGGACAGCAAGACAGAACAGCTTAAGTGACCAAAATACATCTGGACTTTCCTAACAAGAAAACCAGACATGTCCAAGTCTTACACTGGTTTGTGTGTTTTGTTTTGTTGGTTGTTTTGTTGTTGTTGTTGTTGTTGTGAGGTTTTTTCCTTGTGGGTTTTTTGTTTGTTTTGTTTCTTGGTTTCTTTTTCCCCGCCCTAAACATTCAGTAAACTAATCAGCCAAAACTGGGCAATCTTGCTTTTCAGATTTTCTGTGTTAATGGACATCCTCACACTTCAGTACAAATTCAAGTTTCTCTTGCCTCCTTTTTTACCTGCTTTTAACAGCTGCAATTAACAGGTTTTTTTGGCATTGTAAATAGTGCAACAGCTTTCTGACAAGCCTGCAAAAATCCACTTTTGTTGCAGTTATTTTAGAGCAATATTTGGTCAAGCTTCTCCTGAGTCATCACAGCTTATAAAGTCATCGCTTTCCTATATATCTCCAGTACAGAAGGTTTGCATGCACAAAAAAACCCACCCCAAAACCAACAAAAAACCCCCACCACACACACAAAAAACCCGCCACAAAACGAAACAAAACAAATGCAGAAAAAAACCCAACAATGAACAAGTTGCACCAGGAGAGGTTTCATGTTGATAAAATAAATACATTTTTCACAGTGAGGACAATCAATCACTAGAACAACCTTCCCAGGGATATGGTGGAGTCTCCATTGATGGAGGTTTTCAAGATGCAATTGGACATGATGCTAAATAATCTCATTCAGGCTCCCTTTCCCGTGAAAGGTTGAACCAGATGATCTTAGTGCAGGCTATTCTATGAAAATCATGCTGCTCTGCTAACTTCATCAGAAAGTTTGTAATCTTTTTGCTAAAAGCTTATGTCACTTAAACTGTAGCGCTCTATGCAGAAGGGGTTTAGTCTTCACCTCTTTTCATTACAAATTGTAAGCAATCAGACTTTAAAAAGCAACTTCAAACCCCAAATCTTCTCTGCTCTTGAAACAAAGTAATCAGGAAAGAAACATCATGAAATGATCATGTATATTCTTTGAAATAAGAGCTGGGAAAAGTCTCATCTGGAAGCCTGAACTGAAGTATCCTCAACACTGCTGTGACGATTCATACATGAGACCAAAGCACTTGTACTCAAGTATTTTGCACTGATGCTGCTAGGTAAGGTATCAGCAATGTTTCACAGACTCTTAGTGAAGCAGTAGCTAATAATGTAAGCACATATTCATCTGTACTTCCTAGGCACTTAAACCCCTCAGTGGCTGCTATAGTTGAATGAGAACAGCCATAAGCACTGAGTACAACATGGAGATGTTCCACAATTCAAATCCTTTTGCCAGGCACTGGGTGAGATTCGCCAGTCAAAAGATATGTTTAAATATGCATTTATTTAAATAACCTTGCTCACCTTGTCCTTCCAGAGATGGTAAGAAAAGATGGAAAACTTGGCAAAGTTCTGGTACTATAATCGGGTTGTAACTTTCTCTTGCTAGATTACCTTATTTTCCCTGACAATCAATCTACAAATCCCTTTAAACCTGAGCATCTTGATATCACTGCCCAATCTGCACTATATGCAAAAATTACAAACTCCTCTGCCACATCATGCAAATTAGAGGGTGTGAAGGAGAGAAGTTGCTAGCAATATCGAAAATTACCAGCTTTTTCAGTGAACTTCAGGAGGCCTTGGTGAAATAAGTTCGTTCTTATTTCTGTATGCCTTCCTTCTCCTTCCAAGAAGAGCCTCACTTCAGGGATTCACTGAATAACTGCTCACTAAGAAACCGAAGTTAATCAAACCCTCCCACACAGGCTTGAGGCTTAACCACCAGTAATTTTATATTTAAGATTTTATCTTCAAGCAAGTTTTTAAGCAAAAATTCTAATTAATCGAATATAAAACCAGCATCTGATACACAGCTTTGCACTGCTGACTAGACACACTGAACCAGATCCTGGCTGCAATTAAGTCAATTGATGTTATCATACAAAACAGTGAACAAACATAGCAGCCTGTACCTACAGCATGTGTTAAAGAGATGTTTCAAGTCACAGTTGTTGACTTTTAAAAAGGTCTTTTAAAGAAACCAATAAAGGCAGACCCCCCACAATTGCGGATCGTATAAATCTAAGCAAACACGAAGTTGTTCACACTCTTAGGAGCTGGTAGAACAGAGTTACAGCAGCTCTGCCCTCCAACCTGCACTGTCATTCACAAGCTAAGGATAAATCGAAAGAAAAAAAAGAGATAAAAAAAGAGAAGCATTGGAATCGTAAAGATAATATGTGGCATAATTCCAATTAGCAAAAAGTACTTCTAGTTCTGCTTCATTTTGTCAGAGCTCCATGTTAATTAGCATTTCAAAGAGTTATAGTAAACTCAGAGAGCAAGGGGGGAAAAACCTCAATGAGGGAGCACAGGAATATACCTCTCTCTTAAATGGCTGTAGTGTAAATCTGATGCGCTCAGCCTCTCAGCGATAAAACTATTTCCATTTCTGTATTCCTTCACCATAAAAACTGCTGCATTCAGAATAACCAGTTTGGCCGTCAGACTCCTTAGCAATATTCGATCTTCAACAGTGTTCACTGGAAGAAATCTCATCTAAATCTCCCAGTACTGCCATTTACCCCTCACTTCCAAGACCCCATTTATCTTTTCTGCCTGAAATATTTTTATGCAAACCATGCTTTTTTTTTTTTATTGCATGCAATGTAGACTATAGTCTGTTAAACTTTTTTAGCTTTCAAATACGCAATAAAAAGTTGATTTGGGAAACTTCAGAATGAAAATAAAACAAACAAAAAACCTCAGCCAACCAAACAAAAAAAAAAAAACCACCAACACACTCTTTTTATTCAAGTGTTAAAATCTCCCTTCGAGTAAACCCAGAACTTGTGAAAGTGAAATGAGGCTTTTGAAGCAGTATCATTTCGTACTGCAGAATGAATCTGACTGATTACTTTTTTTCAGTGTGTAGCTGTTGAAGTCATACATATTGAACGGTGAGCTCAGGAGCATGATACACCAGAAACAGGGCTGTAGCTATAAAGGGTTATTATTAATTCTCCAAGGGAAGGTTCCACCTAAAATACCACAGGAGGAAAGAGTTTAACATTAACATTGTGACAAATTTCATACCGAATCAAAGGCACATAGGCTAGTAGGAGGTACTCATCATATCCTAGGCTGACCAGAGCACAGCATTTTGACCCATGCTGGTAATTGCATCCTGCTTCTCCTATTACTTGATGGCCTTATGCCATGTTTTCAGGATCCAGCAGAGTCTCCATCATGGTCTTGGTGGGGAAAACCGAAGGTAAAGAATGTGACAGCAGCCTGACTGAACAGTCCCATATTTCAAGAAAGATACTCCACGGTGTTTTGTGTGTGATTCCATTGACTAAATCAGGCTTGAGAGAAAAAGAACCATCCACTGGGAACAGCAAAACAAACTGAGGAAGCAAGATGCAAGTCTCAAGGCCTTTAGACAGCAGATGTATGGCTGCCCCACAGACACGCCACCGCTCTGTCACTCACAGCCAAAACCAGCATTTATAAGTCAAATACTGGCACAATATTATTCTTATCTCTTAACATTCCCCTACAGCAAATGACACAGGAGAGGTAATCACTTCCACCATTTCATTCGTGCTCTTCTTGCTCCAGGACATGGCAAATCTACAAGAGAGACTTCTCAAAGCTTCCACCATCTCTCTCTCACACTTGCTCAGAAGTATCCAGTCCAACAGACATCACTACTTTGTTCTGAAACACAGTAAGCACTGGCTTCTCATACAAGATAGATGGAAGAACAGAAGATCCTCTGGAAGGACAAAGAATGCATTGACAGGAAAGAAGGTGGCCTTCCAGTTTTAACTGAACAAATACTTTCACCCACTTAAACTCTTGTACATTTGAATTTACTCCAGTCACTGGAAGGATTATACACAGCCTGAGCTAAGGCTTCATGGCTACTCAAAAGCATTGCTAACAGGTTCAGGTACGATTTCCTTGTTTTTTACTGTCAGGAGATAAACAATAGGGTGTTGGGGGAACACAGAGTTATTTTATAGTTGCTCTGAGCTGGAAAGCAATGAGAAAACATAGTTAACGGTAAAATAGATCTTTAGCACAGTCAAGAGCTTTGGGATCACCAGGATTTAAATGCAATGATAAGTGAAAACATTCTAAGGAAGTATCTATAAAATCGCTTTGTTTGTTAGATGTAGTTTAAATTTGTCAGCACAGGCACAGTCACTGTGACAAACAATAGCTGCAGGAAAGGTAAGAAGCTGAGCTGCATAATTGCACAATTTTTATGAAGCCAAGTTTAAAAAACAAACAAACAACTACAAACAAAAAGAAAATGAAACAAAAAGTAGCCACATCTGTCCAAAATATCCTCATTAACAAAAACCATGCAAGATAACAAGACAGTACTGGTCAGCATCAAAGATCAAGACAGAGTAAACAGTAAACAACGTTAAGTTTTTTTATATGTGACTCGAAAAGAAGAACCTGAATAACTTTGTTTTGCAAACCTGACAAAAGGTTTGTCTTAAGTCTGAAGTAAGCAAGCAAGAAAAGTACAGTTGTGTCCATCCATGTGTGTTCAGTGAGTGGGCTGCAGAAGCTGCCATCATAGTGCACCTAGAAGATAGCTTGATGGATGATACTTGGTCTTCTACACTTTTAATTGTTTCCCTTTTTGCATCTGTTTACTATTGCAGCAGCTATAAACTACTTTTCTATATGTTCAAGGCCTTTTAGGCCTTGCAGCAAAGCCAAATAATACTACGCTAAAGAGGTATGAAAGAAGAAGCTAGATAGAAGTTTTGTCTGTTTTAGGAATGAGATGCACAAACAAGAGAAAGAAACAGCATGATCGTGACTTGATACTGTTCTTAAATTGATCAGATCTGTACAACGTCACAAAGAAAGGTGCAGAGGGGACAGTGACAGGTTAAGAACATGAAGAAACTTTAAGGACAGAGGAAAATCCTTAAATCGCTAAAGGGAGTAGAGGAAAATCTCAGGAAGATGGTTCAGCTTCATACTCTGGATTACAGAAGACAGCTGAGAGCATGAAAAGGATGGAGACAGGGTACCAATACTTCACCTTTTACAAATAGTCATCATACTGGTGGTTTAATGGCTATACTAGAAGTCAAATGGGAAGAGGTGTGTAACAGAACTCCTCTTAGCATGAGTAATGAGTTCAGATGTGAAAGTCAGTCAGTCATTCAAGTGACAAAGAATAGGAGAGGTCAAGGATGTTGGGACTAAAACACATTCAGGCTGAGGTCAAGGAGAAAAAAAATAAGGAAACTGGGTGGCAGGAAGAAGAAAATGCAAACTGAAGACTGTGACATGAAACTTGCAAGTGTAAAATAGGTGAAGAGACCAACTAGACAGGAAAAGGTGATGAGGACAAGTCACTCCTTCCCTCCCCCCAGCTCCTTAACAGGCCTACCTGTCATGACATATCTAGACAGTCATGCCAAGAACTCTGATTGAAGAAGAACAAGAACTCTTGTTTCCTTTGCAGTTAGACATCCCTAACAGTTTTACATTGTAGCTACATGCAGGTCACTCTACAAACCTTGTGCAAGCTCAAAATTCAAAAATAAACATAAGATATTCTCACAGTGTGGAACTTAGTGTTAAAACTGAAATTCACTATGATCATCACACTAAAATACTTTGATGGTTTGTTTTGTGAGGATTTCTTAAACCACATGAAGCCATACAACAGCAACTGTGATTTATAAATTGTCTTTTAAGATTAAGGTCATAATCTCAGATATTAACTCTCAGAATATGCATTCTTGATTTCCTTTTTCCTCTAGGAAGCTTATTCTATAAAAACTCTTACAAACACACTCACCTTTTGCTTACATATGTAAGGTTGCACAGGGACCAATGGTATGGCATTATATTTCTTTACATAGGATGAGATTGCATTGTTTGCTATAAATGGTTGAGTTCCAAAATAGTAGCATAAAGTCATCTCAACACATTGCCAGCAAAATCCTCATCCCAACACGATCAGATTCCATACTGCTTCCAAACAAGGTTAGTGGCAAGAGCTATAGAAAGAACTGTTACAAAATAAAAGAGTCTTTTGGGACCTCCGTAACAATTACGCTCTAATAAAAATGGAAGCCAAGTATGCTTGTGCATATGAGGTGCTGTGCACTGTCAGATCATATCTGCTGAGTGTTCACTAGTTGCTTGATTGCAAAGTGTGTTTTTAGTTTGCGTTTAAAAAATTAAGCCAGTTCTATGGCATCATCAAAAAATTCATTGAGATGGTGACATACAAAGTAGGACAAGCACCTGCATTAAGACAGTAAACAAGTTAGAAGTTCTGAACTAAATACAGCATCATCCCAACACACACCACTGGCAAAAAAACCCACCTCTCAGCCAAATTATAAATAGTTGTTTGTTCAAGAATTACTGTGAATCTTCCGCACAGTGTGTTCAGAACTAAATAAGTCTCTGAAGACCAATGTCCAGAAACCGAGTCACTGAATACCAGGCCAAATTTTCAGCCCCAAAACATCCAGTGTCTTTTAAGGTATTAGTCATCGGCAGGAAACAGGTGTGATGCAGAAAATGGATTTACGAGAGAGACGTGTGCATTATTTAGTTTATTGATACACCAGCTTTCAGTACTTCTAACGAGCTGACAGAGCAACAGAAGCCAACAGCGAGCCACTGGAGAACTCCGAAAAAAAGAGCCGACAAGTTACACGTCCCCCACGGCGTTCAGCTTAACAACCACTCCCCTCACCTGAGCAGCAGCAGCGGCTGCAGCCGCTCTGCTGTCAACCCCGGCAGTCGCAGCGTGGCCGGACCGGAGGGATGCGAAGCGGCGGCTGCTCCCGAGAGCGGGCAGCACCACTTTCCCACTGCGGGGCTGAGTCGCAGGGCTGGGGGAAAGCTGCCCCCGTCCCACCTTGCGGGGAGCCCTCCCCGCGGAGGGCCAGTGCCGCCGGGAAGGAGGCGGTGGTGCGGGGGCGCTGAAAACGCCCCAACAGCTGCCAAAGGGCCCCTCGGCCGGCGCCCGCCAACTCACCATCTCCTGCCTCAGGAGGTGAAGTTTCGTCTCCAGCCTGGTCAGTGCGGCGGCGCGGCGGCGGCGGGGACCGAGGGCTGCNGCCCCAGCTTTTGCTCGACGTCGCGCAAGTCTGGCGGGGCACTGGGCTCCATGGTTTGCCCCGGAGTGGCCCGCGGCGATGGCGCCGGCACTACCCACGGCCACCCGGCCGCTGCAGGGGCGCGGAGGCGCGGTAATCCGTGGCAGCGCCGGGGCCGGCAGGTGACCCGCCGCAGGCATGGGGATTTCCTGGGCGAAGCAGTTCCCCCCCCCGCCCTTCCCCGGCCCTCCTTTGCCACCGGATAGAAAGCCAAAACACGGAAGGCGGGGGCGACGGAAAAAAAACTCCCCCTAAGCCAAAGAGGGAGTTGCGCACCAGCCCTACTTCGGCTGCGGGACAGCGATGTACCCCGGCAGCCGATGGCAGCGGCCCGCCCGCCGGCACCGAGACCCGAGTCACCGTACGTCTCGCCCGGCTGCAACTTTAAAGCCCGCTGGCAGGTGGAAGAGGCGCGGCGCGGCCCTCCTACCGTAATGGCTGGAGAAGAGGCGCGGTACGGCGGCGGGGCGCCCCCGCACGGCGGGGCGTGCGGTACCCGCCCGGGACCGGCCGGGAAGGGCTCAGGAGCAGCGTTGTTCTTTTTGGGGAATGAAGAGAAGAGAGAGAGAGGAGAGGAG
>VWYH01006009.1:40623-98895 GCA_013399365.1 Pampusana beccarii
CCTTATTATTATTATTATTATTATTATTATTATTATTATTATACCCCCTTTGTCCTCTTTAAAAAGCAGAGTTTGCTAGCTGAGCCAGGTGCTGTAACTCTGATAGCCAGGCATGTGCTGGCTGTGAAGATAGCAGTGCTGGAAGCATGCTGTTGCTCCTTACCTGGTGTGTTTCTGCATACACCTGTCACAGCACTGAAAAACTTTTTAAGCATGAAACCTGGCGTATCAATAGCCCCATGTGTGGAGCTGCAGCTGATGCACGTCAGGAGGCTTGAGAGAGTGAGGCCAACCACTCTGTTAGGGTGCCAGGTTCTTTATAGCAACTAGAATCACAACAAGTGGTGTGGTGAGCTTGGGAAAACAAGATATTGTTACAGCAAACTGGGTGTTCTCTGTCAAAAAAATGTCATAAGTGCTTTAAAAACTAATAGTTATTGATCAGAGAACTTTGGAAGGGTTTAGTACAGTCAAGCAAAAATCTCAGAGACGTGTCATAATCTTATAGGTGCATTGATTTTAGGCCAGGACTGTTGTTGAGTCAATATAACCAGACCATGTGGAAATTGGTTTCTTGAGACATATGTGAAGACATTCATGTCTTTTCTATTTGCCTGAACTCTTTAGTTCAGTTGACAGAAAAAAATTCAGTATTCTTGTCAGTAAAGAAAGCCAAAACCAGTGAGACACACAAAATCAGAATCCCTCTTCTTACTGCAACCACCTCCGAGTACGTCTTCTGGTTCTATTTTAATCTATGGATATTTGGAGAACAGCTTCTATACAGCTTCAAATTAATGTTGATTTGTGCCATTCTGTAAATTAGCAAGGATCATGTTGAAGTTCTTCCCAAGTGAATTATGAATATCTTTTTAAGTAAAAGTTTGAGTTATTGTAACTGTTGCTGCAATATTGAACTATAAATGGAAGGCTCTTCGTTATACAAGAAGCACCTTATAAAAGAGGTAGTGATTCAACTATATTCAAGCTTCCTTTTGAAGGGATTTTTCAAAAAACTTATCTGAAAGATGATTTTTTTAAGATTTCAGGTTACCTGAATTATCAAGCTTTTAAAAATGAAAATGTAAGAAGAAATAATCCAAAGTTTCATGTTACTTTAGAAAAAAGTGTTCCTATTAATAAAACAGTTCTCCAAATCCTACTGTAAATAATCCAAAAATAATGAAAATAAGTTATTTCTGTTGTTTCAGATGAGCAACATTCAGAAAATAAACTAAATAATGTACTCTATGCATTAATGAATTTATGCTTTACTGATGGTGTGATTCTCATGTCCCACAGGCTTTGCATCAGTATAACAGCATGCAAGTCAATGGGTTTATTCTTGAATTACAAAGACAAAAATATATGTCTATGCTAAAGCCACCCTGTTAAATTTCCAGGGTTACCAGACCTGGTAGACTAATCTGTGTTTCAGGGACACAGGTTTCTCTTTAAATAAACAGAAACATGTACACCAAAATCCCTAAGTTGTGTATTTGTCCTGTGGTACAGATCCTCTATTTTAGATTCATAGATTATCTCAAGTTGGGAGGGGCCCATAAGGATCATCGAGTCTGAATTCCTGGTCCTCACAGGACTACCTAAAACTAAACCATTGTTAAGTGCATTGTCCAGATGCTTCTTGAACTTTGACAGGCTTGGTGCTGTGTCTGCTTCCCTGGTGACTGACCACTCTCTCAGTGAAGAACCTTTTCCTGATGTCCAGTCTGAACTTCCTCTGATGAGGTTTCATTCAATTTCCTCATGTCCTGTCTGGTAGTCACCAGGGATATAAGATCAGCACCTCCCCATCCGCTGGCCCCCATGAGGAAGTTGTTGACTGGGATGAGGTCACCCCTCAGCCTTCTCTTGTGCAAACTGAACAGAGCAAGTGACCTCAGCCGCTCCTCATAAGCCTTGCTCTTAAGGCCTTTCACCACCTTGGTCTCTCTCCTCTGGACACACTCTAAGAGTCTGAGATCCTTCTTATATTGAGATGCCCAGAACTGCACACAGTACTCAAAGTGAGGCCACACCAGTGCCGTGTAGAGTGAGACAATCACCTCCCTTAACTGACCAATGATGCTGTGCTCAATGCACCCCAGGACACTGTTGGCCCCTTTGGCTGCCAGGGCATACTGTTGGCTCATGTTCAACTTGCCACCAACCCAATCCCCCAGATCTCTTTCTGTGGGGCTGCACTCCAGCCTCTCGTCTCTCAGTTTGTATGTATAGCCAGGATTACCCCATTGCAGGTGAAGAATTTGGCACTTTTCTTGGTAAATTTCATGTGGCTGGCAGTTGCCCAGCTTTCCAGTCTACCCAGATCTCTCTGTAAGGCCTCTCAACTCTCAAGTGAGACCGTACTTTCTCCTGGTCCACTATCTTTGGAAGACTTGCTTAATGTACATTTGATTCCTGTGTTCAGATAATTGATAAAAATATTAAAGAGCACTGGCCCTAAAATTGAGTCCTGGGGAAGCCCACTAATGACTGACCACCAGCCTGATGTAACCCCATGTGCTGGTTTGTCTGANGTGGAGTGCTGTTCGTGAGTTTCTTCCTGCCGTTCTGCAGAGGCCTCTGGGCCTTTCTGTCTTTTCTCTCTTCTCTCTCCAGAATCAGCTGTTCAGGACCAGGTGCTGCTTCCTGGAACTGGTTGCTTGGTGCAGACAGGATTCGTGAGGAATTGCACTGAGTATCTTTTATGTTATGTTATATTTTATATACACTAGTAGTAGTATGTTAGTGTTATTTTGTTATGTTGTTAAACTGTTTTTTTCTCAACACACAAGTTTCTCCCTTCGTTTTAAATTCTCTCCACTAATCGGGAGTGGGAGGTGCAGAAGTGAGTAACTATCGTGATTATATTGATAGTTCAGGTTAAACCACAACACTTCACTTACTGTAACACTTTGAGACCAGCCCCACAGTCAATTGCTCACCCAATATATTATGAACTTGTCTAGGTATATGCTGGACATCTTGTCCAGAAGGATACTCTGAGAGACAGTATCAAAACCTTTGCTAAAATGAAAAAAAAAAACACATTCACTCACTTTCCTTAGGCAACTAGATGGGTGACCTTGTCATAAAAGGAAATTAAGTTAGTTAAGTAGGACTTTCCCCTCATGAACCTGTGCTGGCCAATGACTGTGTTGTCTTTCAATTTTACCAGGCACTGAAGTGAGACTGACAGGCCTGTAATTATCAGAGTCTTCCTTCTTACACTTCTTGAAAACTTGGACAACATTTGCCAGCTTCCACTCATCTGGGACCTCTCCAGACTCCCAAGACTGTTGAAAAATAATTGAGAGAGGTGCCGCAATAACATGGGCCAGCTCTTTCAGTACTGTGGAATGAATCTTATTGGACCCCATAGATTTATGCACATCCACCTGGTACATTAGGTCTTGAACAAGTCCAGAGGCGGCTGGGAGTTTATCATTCCTCCAGTCACATTCTTCCAACACAGAGTTTCAGGGGACCCTAGGGCCCATCTTTGGTGTTGAAGACAGAGGCAAAGGAGACATTAAATGCCTCTACTTTGTCTACATCCCTGTTTGTGGGGTGGCTGACCTCATAAAGTGTTGGCCTAGTGTTGTCTCTGATCCTACTTTTGCTGTTAACACATTTTAAAAAGCCCTTTTTGTTGTCCTGTATAGTCTTGTCCAGTTTGAACTCTAATCGAGCTTTGGCCACACAAATTTTCTCTCTAGAGTGGTGAACAGCACCTCTGTAGTCCTCCTGTGTCACCCTGTTCTTTTCTTCCCTGTGCTGTCCACTCTTTGAGTGAGATGCAGACTTTTTGAAACTTACTTGCTTTGAATCTCTAAATAATGCCATTTATATAATAATAATTTCTTCTGTAGCTGGAAGTTTTGATAGTTCAGTCCACCACAGTGTGGATGCTTGTGTAGACAAGAAACGAGGCCATTCAGCCTCTTGACGGATAGGCTCTCTGTTACCACACCATCTCATCTGCATCTCCTACTGAGTGCCAAAGTCAAGGAATAAAGATTCTTTTACTGAAATCTGCCTTAGACTTGCCTTATGTCAAACCCTGTTTTTACGTAAGAAATTGGAGAGTGGATGTTATGCTAAAGATTGTGAAAGTGAACTGGTGATCCCAAAATTATTCCACTGTGTAGTTTTTCCTGACATCTTAAACCGATGAGGTCAAGAACGGTCTGTCTTTGTCCAGAAGGGTGAAAGTACTGTAAACAAAACCATAGTGCGAGCATGCAAATCACCTGCATTTTCCAAGGATCAGATTGTCAACTTGACTTTGTGAACTCTGGGCATGCAGTTTAACTAGATAACTGCTTTCTAGCCTGTAAGGTAGGATTCTTATTTTAATGGTAGTTCTTTGCAGATTTAGCTCTTGGATGATTGTTGAGGCTAATCACGTGAAAGATCAGCAGACAGAGCAGTGAGCAGCTTGAGAAGGAAAAGGCTTGTTTTCAGTTTATGCTTTCTTTTGCTTTCCATAAAAGATGGTGCCTATTGAGGAGTCCTAGCATTCAAAATGGAACAGAACAGCAAAACCAAAGCAAAGTTGTTTATATGGATGTTATAGTTAAGGGATGAGACAGAGCAGCTCAGATGTTTATATCATCAATTTTAATAATAGTTTATCTCTTTGTAATAAGTTTCTTTTTAATTTCTATTAAATAAAGTCTTTAAGACGTCTTAGAGGTCGAAAGTAGCTGTAATATGATCCTGCAATGTAGGAATTTCCCTGAAGAGAGACCCAAAGGGGCAGATATAGTCAAGCCCTCTCTCAGCTAGAGTGCTATCCAAGATGAATTTGAGTCAATGATGCTGGAAGTATTATCCCAATCCAGACACTATTCAAAGTTTCCTCTTAACTGTATGGGCAGTCAGACGAATCTCGACCTTTGGCCATGCTGAGTCAAGTGCTCAGATGTTGTCATCAAAAGTTCCCCTTTAAAATATATTATGCTGGAATAGTATTAATCTATTGGAAAGTAGCCAGCAGGTACCTAGATCCATACAAGTGTCAGACAGATTCCTTCAGTACAGAAAAAAGTTTGGTTGGCGTTTAACCTGGAGTTATACCAGACTGTGGACGAATAAGAGCTTAAAAAAATTTCCTGCAGGACAGCCAGTTTTGTGAAGGGTTATTTTTCATGATGTAATAAGCCAGACTTTTTTTTTTTTAATGAGGAAAATATTCCCAATAATAAATTATACTTCTTAAGTGCTGGAAAAAGACAATACCACATGTAATGAGGAGAAAATATTCTTTGCATTGCTTATGCCAAGGAGCTGGGGACTCTGACAAATAAACAGTAAGAAATGTGGTTTTAGTAATCTGGGTCCTGAAGGAGTCCCACACTCTCATTGAAGTAAATAAGCCTTACATAAATAATTTCTCTAAGTGAATCTTCCCTTGGAAATACAGGCTACAGAAGTGGGACCTTCATCTTGTTTTCAAAGGCTGCAGGAGCATTAAAAGAGTTCCAGGTACATGACAACACAAGGTGTGGTAGACAGGAGTCCTGCCTTTCCTGCTTTCAACTAGTTACCTCACTAATGCCATATGCTTTGTCAGAAGCTTCAAGGAAGCAATCATGATTTGTTTATTTAAACCAACACCCAGGGGAGGGTGAGGTGGTTTGAGCTGGGTGTTCATTGGTCATGCTTTGGTGTCACGTTGTGTGACTCCTAATCAGGCAGGATAGTGCACTTCTTACTTCTTAAGGAGGTCCCTTGGGAAGAATGAAGATACTCTAGAACTGAAGAACTACTGCAAATAATTAAGGTCGGGTACGCTAACAGAAACCATTAACAATCATCATCAAAGTGACTACTACTGAAAAATAAAGCCTGGTGAGTGCTTACAGAGCAGAAGTTTGGGTCATGCCAACCAAAATTGGGCTCAGAGCACTGTCCAGTCTTGCCTTGTATGTTTCCAGCGATGTGGTATCTGCCACCTCTCTGGGTAACCTGTTCCAGTGTTTTGCCACACTCATTGTAAAAATTTTCTTCCTCATGTCTAGCCTGAATCTATCCTCTTTTAGTTTGAAACTATTACCTCTTGTCCTATTGCAACAAGATGAACATGGGGGTGGAAAAGGGAGCAAGGCATTTTATTTCTGTCAGTTCTGACACATTGTCTCAGCAATGCCTTCTGAAAGTTTTTAATCCTCTTTCCTGAGCTACTTGCCATAAGCTGGGAAAAGAGAGCAGAAAAAGACGTTTATGAACACAAATTAGTATTTTCTTGGCTTTGTTTAAAGGGAGGAGGTGAGACTGCTGCACTTGCTGTTTCACAGGTTTGTACAAGAACCCAGGCAAATCAGAACTGCAGGGATACAGAGAAGGCACAGTTTTTCAGTGTGTTCACAGCAACTTGTACTAATGCACCCTACTGACTTCAGAAGCATTATTCATTGCATGTAGAAAACTTACAAGCATATCTAAAGTATTATTTTTCTCTACTGCTTTGCCAATGTACGTGCATTATTTCATTAGCCATTACTGCCACTTGGCAAAGACTGTAGATACGAGTTATACAACCCAGCCTTTACTTTAAAAATACATGGAACAATGAACTGTACCTAGGAGTTGAGTTTAATATGAAAGCCTTGAATGCTGTAGTAAGCATCTCTCTCAGAGTTACAGTGGTAACTATACTGATTTATATAAGGCTCTAAGCAATATTGGAGACTGTAGAATTCTGGGCAATGCCCAAGAGCATGCAGCTATTGGAGCAACCTCCAAGTCTGCTGGTTTAACGATTTTTTGCAATTGCATACTACATAATATTTTCCTACTAAAAGATACATTGCTGTACAATAGCTTTAAATCTACTGACAGTAGTCTCCTTAGCAAAACAAGCCTAACAAAGAAACAGTCCACACATTCCCCAATGTTTGAGCGCCACTGGTTTACAAACTGCTTCAACGAGCTGTGTTCTCCTTACACCAACAGAAGAGTCCTTTAGCTGCTATGAACTTCATAATGTCTATGAGTTTTAGAAATAAAATAAACAAAACAAGTCTAGTTAATGCAGCAGTCTAGATTGAAGCCTTTTTCTCTGGGAAAAGAACCCTCCAACCACCCAGTTTCCTCTAGAGTTGTGCCAAACCCCTCACATTAGGGCCAAGCATTGAGTTGCATCATACCTACAGCAGAAAGCAAACTAAAATTCTAGAAGCAGTCAAACCTGCCACATAAGGAAGCAGCAGAATAGCAATATCATATGAATCATGCTCATCTTTTGCTGTTTTGACATGTTACAGGAGGAAATACGAGACTCGCTTGGGAGAATTTCTAAATCATGGAATCATAGAATCACAGAATCACAGAATCATAGAATACCAGGTTGGATGGGACCTTGAGGATCATCTGGTCCAACCTTTCTGAGCAAAAGCACCGTCTGTACAAGATGACCCAGCACCTTGCCCAGCTGAATCCTAAAAGTGTCCGGTGCTGAGGAATCCAGCGCTTTCCTGGGGAGATTATTTCAATGGCTGATTGTCCTCATAGTGAAAAATTTCCCTCTTGTATCCAACTGGAATCTCCCCAGGGGTAGCTTGTACCCGTTAGCCCTCCTCTTTTCCATAGGACTACTTGTAAAAATGGAGTCTGGATCTTCTTTAAGTACTGGAACATGGTCATGAGGTCTCCTCTAACCCTTCTTTTCTCAAGGCTGAACAAGCCCAGTTCTCTCATCCTTCCCTGCTATGGCAGGATCATCTTTGATCATCTTTGTGGCCCTTCACTGGACTGTCTACAGACTGTCCACATATTTTTTTGCGCATCAGAGACCAAAACTGAACAAAGCATTCCACATGTGGCCTGAGAAGCAGTGAGTAGAGCATGATAGTAACTGCTTTATTCTCTGCTGGTGATGCCCTTGTTGATGCAGCCCAGCATCCTGTTGGCTTTCTTCGCTGCAGCAGCACACTGTTCACTTGTATTGAGCTTGTTGTCCACAAGGACCCCCAGGTCCCTTTCCACAAAAGCTGCTCCCCGGTTGGGTAGATCCCAGGCTGTGCTGCGCTCCTGGATTATGTTTTCCCAGGTGGAAGAACTTACACTGGTCCTTGTTGGACTTCATAAGGTTCTTGTTAGCCCACTCTTCCAGCCTATCCAGACCATCCTGCAGGGTGGCTCTCCCTTCTGAAGTGTCAGCTTCCTCACTCCGTTTGGTGTCATCAGCAAACTTCATCAGGGTACACTTGATGCCATCATCCAGATCACTTATGAAGATGTTAAACAGCATTGGGCCTAATATTGATCTCTGGGGAACCCCACTCAAAACGAGTTGCCAGTTTGAAAAGAAGCCATTTACCACCACACCCTGGGTACGATCTGTCAGCCAGTTCCTCACCCACCACAGAAACGGTTTGTCTAGACCATAGTGTGCTAGTGTCTCTAGGAGGAGGCTATGAGAAACTATATTGAAAGCCTCAGAGAATGCCAAGTAGACAATGTTCACTGCTCACCTCACATCAACCAAGAAGGTTACTTTGTTGTAGAAGGTGATCAGGTTTGTTGAGCATGACTTGCCCTTTATGAATCAGCGCTGGCTTTTCCCAGTCACATGTTTCATCTAACTTGTGACAGCCCCCAGGACGGGGGCATTCATTCCTTCCCAGTGACTGAAGTAAGACTGATGGGCCCATAATTTCCTGGATCCTCCTTTAAACCCTTCCTGTAGGTGGGACTGACACTGGACTTCTTCCAGTCCTCTGGGATGTCCACATTTCTCAAATATTATAGAGAGCAGCCTTGCAATGACGTCAGCGAGCTCTCTTAACACCATTCAGTGGATAATATCAGGGCTCTTGGATTTGTAGGGGTCAAAGCCCTATAGTAGTTCACGTAACAGCTCTTCCTTCACTGATGGTGGGTCTGTGTGTGCATCAACCTGGATTTCTGCTCCCAAGGCCTGGGGCCCAACAGTGCTGATAAAAACAGAGGCGAATAAAGTGTTCAGAGTGTATGCCTTTTCAACATCGTTGGGGACTACTTCATCTCTCCTGTTTAACAGTGGGCCAATATTTCCCTTCTGTTTCTGCTTGTTGTTTACGTACCTGAAGAACTATTTCTTGTAGTTCTTGATGTCTCTGGCCAATTTAAATTTGAGCTGAGCTTTTGCTTTTCTAACTGCATTTCTGCACACTCTGGCAATGCACTTGTAGTTCTCAATGTGTATTTATCCACTTTTCCATCTCTGATACACTTCTCTTTTCATTTTGAGCAGACTCAGAAGCTTGCACTTAAGCCAAGGGGTTCTCTTGCTCCACATGCTTCTCTTACCTGTTTCTGTGCTTACAGGAGAGCGTTCTTGTAAAACTTCCAGCACTTCTTAGCTGCTTTATCCTCCATGGAAGCTTCTTATGGAATCTCTCCCTACTGAGCTCTGAGCGAGCTGAAGTTTACTCTTCTGAAGTGTAAAACCTTTGTCCTAGTGCTAACCTTCAGCATTCTCAGCAGGATCCCAAACTCTGCAATATTATGATATTGCAGTCAGAACTATCACTGAACAAGATATTACAAAACGTATTTTCTTGGTTTGTGTGTAGAAAGTCCAGCAGTGCCTCATTCCTGATTGTCACATCGAACATTTGCGTGAGGAAGTAGTCCTCTATCTGTTCCAGAAACTTAATGGATGACATGTGAGCTGCTGTATTGTTCTTCCAGCAAATCTCTGAGTAGTTGGGGTCACCCATAGGAATGAGGTTCTGTTGACATGAAGCTTGCTTAAGTGACCCAAATATTGCTTTCTTTGCCTTATCGCCTTGGTTTGGAGGTCAATAGCAAATCCTCCTTGGAGACAACCCCTCTGATCTTGACCCATTAGCATTTGATAGGACTTCCACAATCACTGTAGTTAACCTATATATGTTCAAAATTCTCCTTAACATAGATCTCAACTTCTCCTCCTCTTCTTCATGGCCTGTCCTTATGAAACAGCTTATAACCATCCATCGTGATCCTCTATCTTTGAGTATAGGGATTGTTTTGCTGTGAAATTGAATGTTATTATTTTATTGCAACATCATTTCCAAACACCATGACTTTGCTGGAGCCATTTTCATTTTTACCATGGACAGAATTGGACATACACACAAGCACCAGTAGTTATATTCTGTTAAAAATCCCAGCCTGTGTGATGAGTTGAGAAAACAGCATCCAGTGTCCACAGTGGAAAGATCAGATGAAAGATATCTCACACATGAGCTAGAGAAAATCTGTGGGGACAATTTTTAGCCTGTGCCATACTGGTGTAAAAATGTTACCTGAGGATCACTTCTTGTCCTCAAGAGGGGAAAAAAAATGCCAGGGAAAAAGCTGGGTGTATCAGCCTAGCACAAACAGTCAAATAATACTGAAATAGTATTCAGGAGACCTTAGTTCGTTGTTCAGGTGTTCTGAGGCCTTCGGAAAAATCACTTCATGTCTGTATGCATCAAATTCCTATCTGCAGAGTGAATTAAAGTTGTCCTCTCAGTTATAAACTTTTCAAGCTGCATAGTAGGACATAATAGATCTTTCATAAGAAAGAAAGATTTCAAAGAAGCCTTATTTTAATTATGATAGTTCTTGCTTATCTGTATGTAGAATAATGAAGTATCTTAATATTGTCATAGGTCATCACTATTTCAGTTTCTGGTGCTTTGCTTCCAAAACGTAATCTGATTTGTCTGTCTCTGTCCACAAACGGAAGGAGTACCCATGCTACTGAAAACTCGGCCACCTTTGTGAGACTCAGAACACCAAGGTCTTTCCTCACATAATCGTCATGTATACTCATGAAAGCATCAACTGTATCCCACAGAAGTGCCCAAAATATTCTTGCATATAGCAACAGTTTTTCTTTAGTTTTTATGGCTACAACTTTCAGTCTTTCCAGCAAGCTATATCGAAGCAACAAAATAATCAGATTTATGAGGAATTTCTTTAGCAACTTGCAAAGAAGATGAACATGTGAGTTGGCTGGCAGTACAGCAGGGTAGTCTCAGAAACCATGCACTTTTTTGTTTGCTGCCTACTCTAAAACCCAAAAGAAACAAAACAGAATAGGTACTGGAGAACTTGACCTGAGTATGTACGATCACGCCACCCTTCCACTTGCTCAGTTTTTTTCACAATTCCCTTCATGTCAGAGGTGCGTCAGCAACATCACATGCTCAAATGCAGCCTTACTTAGTGAAGTCTTGGCCATGTACTGTCCTGTGCTTGAAAATATTGTGAAGGAGAGCTGCTTTGATTTAACTTCCATTTCTACAGTATCATGGCCAACAGTGTAATTACATCTCTTCTCGCTATGTCTATAAGAAATATTTTTCTGTAAAGACTTGGGAAGGTAAATCATAGTATTAAACATACTCTTGCAAATGAATCCTTCAAGCTTCTCTTACCACCTCCAAGACTAACAGAGCAGACAAAATGGTAGACCTTTGTAGCATATGATGAAAACAATCAAACCACTGGAACTCAGTGTATTTACATCTTGCTTCATGTCTTTGGAGAAAAAGTACATTTTCTGCTATAACAACTGCAATTGAAGGGCAGTCACTAGACAGCGTGAGTTTTCAGTCAAGATTTACCCCTTCTACCTCTTTCCTTGCTAACAAAATTACCTCTTCCTGCAAACATTATGTATCCACTCCAGTAGTGGCCCTGGAAATTAGATGCTCAGAAGTCTGGAAGGTATTGCAAGAATACATATAACTCGGTGCAGCTCAACTCAAGCTATCTTGCTGCATACTCTCAATACTACCTTTAATTATGTGATCACAGGCTTTATTTTCACCCACATCTTACCTCTTCCTGTTCAATTGCTTCCTGACTCAACATAACGTCTCTCACCCACACAATTCAGTTTCTTCCCTCTTCTCAGCTTTCTCATTTCAGCCTTACTCTTCTCGCTCTGTTAGTCGTGAGCTCACTGCTGAATTCTAATTTCCTTTCTGCCAGTGAAGTCCGAGTCCAAGTCCAACAGTATCCCATTTTTCCTTCTTTATGGTCTTCCACTTGCAGTCCAACCAGCTGCTGTATTCTCCAGTATTACTCCTGAACATTAAGAACCATCATGTAAGATAACAAAGTCCTTCACTTTCCAGCTCTCTTTGCTTAAACCCAGATCCTTTCTAGATCAGTCTCCAGCACTCATTTTCTTCAGAATCTCCTTCACTTTTTCTGTAATAGCACTTTCCCACTCTCGTCTTCCACCTGCCCACTTCATTTCCACGCAGTGTCTCCCAGTCCTTAATGTACACCTGACTACCATGTCTCTTTGTCTATCTGTTTCTGGTGGGTTTTTTTTGTGTGTGTGTTGTGGTGTTTTTGCTTGTTTGTTTTGTTTTGTTATTGGTTGGTTGGTTTTGGTTTTGGTTTTTGCCTTTTATTGTTTTTTGTTTTTTTTTTTTCCTTTTGTGGCATACATTACAATTTCATTTCCTGAAGATCTGAAGATCAGCATTGTGGGCTCAGTAAAAATGAGGGAGAGAGTAGTTTTCTGCTTTCAGATATGGCATCTGACTCTGCATTTGGACTTGCCAAAACCAAACATCTGGGTCAGTCCCAGCAGTCAATGACCAGCTTAATGGTGTACGTGCCTTCTCACTGCACCTGGTTGTAAGGGGTTAGAGCAAAACCCTGTTAAGGGAACATGTTGCATGTGGGCATATAAATCATTGAGGGGCTCAGGAGTTCAAGGTGGAGAAAGTCAGATGAGCACAGGCAAGGTACCCTTTTCAACAACAGTCAGGTCTATGAGCTTTGTAGGTATATTAAACATGCTGTAGCTGGTATGTAAAAAGGTGCTGCAAGACAAGCAACACTTTCTGAAAAGAAAAATAAATGCACATATCCAAACAAAAAATGGACTTGTCAGGTTTGTTTGTTTTCCTGTAGTCATTCCCCCATTTTCTTCTCCCTGGTGAAAAGTGTTGGATTGTTTCTTATACCTCTTGTCTGTATATTCACATCTCTTCTACCTCTCCTCTGTTAAACAAGGAGAACAGAACAACCTCAAAACTTCCCTTATCTTATTTCAGTAGCCATCATGAAAATCTACCATTTTACTAGATGTTAAGGCACATAAACTGGCCCAACATTGCTGCAGGTGGACTGTGCCCAGCAGGCCAAAATGGCATGTCAGTGCCATGACTGACTGTCCTCAGCCATCCCAGAAGACCCACCATATTACCCTTTGCAGCTTGCGTCGTCTTTTAGAGGTGGCAATATTTTTCCAGGTTTCAGTCTTGCTGTTGGAAATGGCCAGACATTTGGGGATCTCATTGTTTTAATACTGTGAAACAGTTTAAAGTTCATAATAATTGTATAGAAATGAAAAAACCATTTTTTTTGTGGCTTTAGGATTTCTGGTTTGACCCTGGAAAGGATTAAGAATAAAAGGCTGAAGTTATGCTTCCTAGTTACAGTTGATCACCGAGAAGTTGAACCAACTAATTTTCTTAAGAACTAGCCATTTTTACCAAAGGTAGGTGTTTGCATATTAATTTGCAGATATTTGTCCAAGATGGACAGAGCTGAAGAAAGGCTGTATTTTAAGAAAAGACTACCACTTCTGCCAGGCACAAAACTGAACTGTAGACAATGTGAAGCTACTCAGGGCTTCAAGAATTGCTAAAAGGAGCTCATATGTTCTTTAAACCGCTCCTGGGACCATGCCTGTTCTAATACTGTTGAGAAATGCCAAAGCAGCTAAATAGATTTAGGTTCAAGCAGAGGCTGGTTATGCCCAATTTACTCAGCAAGCTATGGAAACCACACCCTACTTAACACCTTAGAGACCTGAATGGAAGCATGTTTTCATATCTTATTGAAATGAAGTCTGTTTACTTGGGAAATGGTAGCAAAACAGTTAAATCCTGCCTGGAGCTTGAGATGAAAAGCAAAAGCATTGGAAGCAAGATCATTAATGCAAAGAAGAGCCACAATAAGAGCACATGCAGTTGTGCCAGTCTAACCAATAAACAAAAAGTAGTGTAAGAGTCTCTTTATTAGGCTGATTCATAGGGAACACATGACTTACAAAGCCATTCAAATTTCTTTTTGTTCAGCTTGGCTGGACAGAGAAGACTTTGTGGCTTTGTAAGCCAGTTGTGATGTTTTACTACTCTCTGGCACCACGACAATGTTAAGGATCCTGAAACTTTTGTATCACATGAAACTGAGTAATGTGAAGGTGCATAGTTTCAGTTCCAGCAAAAGCACAAGGAACAAACTGCTCATTGCTAATTTTTCTTTTGTTCCAGCAGCATAGATGTAAGGTATTCCGCACATTTGTCATATTAAGAAGTGGAAGATGGGATTGTTCTTCTTAATGATATATTTATCAACAGCATTACTCTTGTTTTTAGACTTAGAAAATAAAAAGATTCAGGTTAACTGCATTTCAAACAGTAGAAGCTGGTCATATATTCAAGTAAAAAAATAACTCAAAGAGAAAGAATCACAGTAATAAAGGACAGAACTACATCACCAGAGCTTACACAGTCTCAACAGGAGCTAAGTAATATTATTCCCAGCCTACATCAATCAGTCTCTAGGGAGGGTACTCTTCAGTTCTTTTTATATGAATGGACTATTGAGCTCCAAGCAGTGAAACTCCTAGCACAGAGAAACTATCGGAACGTCACTTGACACTGAGACAGCTATTAAGAGTGTTTAAATACTTTTGGGATTGTTTTCAATCATGCAAAGATCCATGTAAAATCTTCTGCACTCCATAATTTAGGTGTTGTTGTCTTGCTTTTCATTACTTCTCCTCCTACCCCAGGAAACTGCTGATCGTTCGCAATGCTACTTCCTTCTGTCACTCAACTCTTCCTCTGTAGTGCCTCCATGCAGTGTGGTTCAATAGATCTCTGTGTTCACTATTGGTCTTTCACCCTCAGAATCTTTATAATGTGTATTAACTGGTATATATAATGCGTATATAACTGGTAACTTAGCTTGCTGCTGAGACAAGGCTCCATTCCTCAGAAATTTCATGACCATAGCAGATGGGTTCTGTCTTCCGAACCAAGACAGCAGTACTCTTGTTGAGACAATATTACTATCTCTTCTACCAGCTCTGAGTTTTGCAAATAAATAGGGTCTCCCAGGGAGATGACAGCAATCCAAAGCCAGACCTGGCACAAATCTGGGCTCTCCTAGCAATGATAGCACATTCATTATTCAAAGCACAAGGCTTCTCATCCTCCCTAGGCAGACAGTGGAAGAGCATGAGAGGTCAGTAAGTGCATGTAAAGGAGGTCATGATTGCTGTCCTACTTTTTAACTTGGTATCGAAAGGTTCACTTTTGACATTTTATTAAAGACAGTCCTCCTGCAACCTCTCCCCTTTTTCCCTTGGTACACCACTTGATATCAGCTAGTTTGCTTATTGAACATATGGAGCAGGTATTTATTCATTACAGTAGCAGCTATGTAGACAGGCTCAAGACCTATCGCAAACATGATAAGGTCTGTGTTTAGCCTTTCAGTGATAGAAAACATAGTGTCACAAGATAAATGCCAATGAAACTACTGCTGTAGGCTGATCCTATTTATTATGGGACGTGAACAGTATTATCAAAGCTGCCAGGTGTAGAAGAGTCATTTGGTACACACAAACTTTGATGTCTTTGAAAGGAATAAAACGAAGAGAACCCACTCAGTTATTGCCAGGAATGGCTGCTCGCCCTCCCCCAAGACAATTATTTTAAGTGCTGTGAGGAGAGGAAATAGCTCATTATTTTAAGTGGCTTGAATTGCTTTCCATCCCTCCTAGTTCTACTGGGAAAATATTTAACGTGGAACAAACACAGTGGAATCAATAGCCTTCCTGTTGTCAACTTTTAACAGTAACTTCACTAATGTTTATGGACAAGGATCAAGGGGTAAAAAAATTCCTAGGCTGATTTATTTCCTGCCTAGATAGGGAAAGCAGACCACAACTCTAGCACATTCCCTACTTGGTTACACACAATTTTCACCTGAAGATTTTCAGTTTATACCCGTGATAAGTATAAACAAACCAAGGGGAAACACCAGTGTCCATTGAGGTCAACCAAAATACTCTTCTCTGTCAGAGATATTCATTTCGTGTGAAGTGAAGATCTGTTCCAACTGTAGGAAGCATGCAGCACACCTCCAGCCTCATTTCACCCTCACTCAGCACAGTGGCTCTGTGCCACTATCCAATCAACAAGTTCAACCAGCATAGTCTATAGGTCTGTCTCAATGACCACATCAACCTAATTTTGCCTGTTAGTCTGAACCACAGTCCTTGATTGATCCCTGGCCCCATGATCAGCCCTATACCAGCCTCAGCCAGTCTGTTTGCCATTTTTGCACATGGATCTAGCAGTGTCATTTGCTCTGAAACCAAACACATCTAAAATGTGTGTTTAGCCTGTGGGATGTTTTCAGCTACTAAACCAAATTCCACTAATCAAATTCTGGCTGCCAAACCAGCAGATCGGTCCTTGCTGGTTTGAAACCTAATCTTGTAATAAAACCGTGGCTCCTGGCAGTCCCCATGGCTTTTTAAATTTATTTCTTTTAATATTGATTTCATATTTTCTCTTTAGAAAGACAACCTTAGTCCAGATTAGCAAACCTGATCCAGACACTATTTGTACCCTAGCACACAGTTTCCTACAAAGTGTCCCATAAAGGCATCCTCTTTGACATATATTAATCAACCCCAGTCAGGACCACAATGACCTGTATTTAAATGCCTCTTGATGACCTTAGCCACCTACCCTTCCCTATCAACTTCACTAAGCACAGACCTGATCCTGAAAACTCTTCTCTTCAAAAAAGTAAATCTTAATGCTTGTCTTCTCTGCCAACATGAATATTAATCCAAATATTGTTATTGCTTTAGCCCATCAGCTTTCTATAAATTGAGCTGCAACCTAGAGGAAGCCTTCTAAACCAATTATAATGCTGTACACAATTACTCAAGTCTGAGTAAAGTGCTTAGTTACAGCACTGGCTGCAGATGTGTGGCTTGGGCAAGTAATCTTCGTTTCTTGCAGTCCCCTACCACTGTCCATCCCCATACCTCAGCAGGTCTGACCATGCTGGATTTAGCCTATCAGCAGTAATCTGGAATTACATATACATGCACTGTGATATTATCCCCACTACTTTACCTTAGCTGATGGCTCTTGCATAGCCTAGACCTGGAATCATGTAGTTAACACAAGCCACTTTGAGTACTAAACATATCTGAGCAGCCTCTACAAAACACAATTTTCTAACTCCAGCTGATCTCTTCCTGCTGGCTTGAATTTCTTAATCTGTAACTTGCCATAGTCAGGCAAGTAAGAAGATTAATAGCCTCTGATAGCAGCAGTTACCTAGCAGGGACTGTAGCTTAAATCACTTCTGCTTGTATTTCCTGATCCTAATTAAACTCTGCCTGCCTTGGGAGAAGACCCAGATTGCAGCCTGATGAGATGACTAAACCTAAAGATCAGGTGATCACATTTAAGTTTGATTTCAGGCTAAGGTTAATTGCAGACAACTGAATGCTACCACCACGGATATACCTTTTGCCAGGTGGCTCTGGGTGGGTGGCTCTTAAACACAATCAGGTATCTTAAGTCTACTTTACCTGTCTTCATGAACCCTTGTGGCAGTTCTTGGAGGATCTCCCAGTACCAAGCTTTCTCCTAGCTCATCTGCTCTATCTTTTGCTTGTTCTTCTGGTAGCCTGTATCTAACAAGGTGACATCTGAAAGCACTGATTTTAGATGGAAGAACATGATGCCTAGCCATAGTTGAAGAATATATCAGCCCAAATTCTGATATTGGAATAGATTCAAGAGTTTAAATTACCTTTCTGATTTGTATGGAAGTTACCCTTTGTGCTTCATGAAAAGAGGTCCAGAAGCACAGTCTATGCCAATGAATAGGCTGGGTTAGTGAGATGTGGAGGTTATACAGGGTGACTTCATGTGCTGTTTAGACATATGGAAAGTCTTGACTTAGACAGTAATGGCTTTTCCCTTACATAGTGACAAAGTCATTCAAAAAAATGAAACTTTCAGGGAATATCACTTCCCTTAAAAATACATGGTGGTGTCAAGTAAATAGTCACCCCGGCATTTGGCTTTCGAGCCTGTGAACTGTTATTCTTTATTTTTATTTTTAATATACAGTCTTTGGTCTACAAACCATTTTCACTGAAGTAACTACAATTCCAGAAAGAAACACAAAACCTCATTAACTAGTTTTATGGTGTTGCAGACATCCTTTCAGACCCTTGTTCCTATGGAGGAAGTAAAGCTGTAGTAAAAATGTAGTAAGGATCTCGCACTTTCCCTGGCATCTCAGACTCATTCCCCAGGTTTCAAAGAAATCATGTCTGCAGATGTCATGTGTAATGTACCTATCTCTCAGGGACCATCACCGGTTTATCCCCTAGGTAGCTATGAGTGAAAATTCAACGTCACTAACGTCTGGCGGTAGATTATAAAAATTTCCCTCTTCTTGTTCTGTGCATGTCCTTGTCTTCTTGTCCTGTGCATGTTCTTGTCCTTGTCTTCTTGTCCTGTGCGTACCTACAACAGCAATACAATTTTATTTGAGAGTTAATAGACTGCATTCACTTCTCTGGGGTGGAAGCACCACGCAAGCCAATAGAGAAACCAGAAGCTGCACCTGGCAGTGCCTGTAAACCAGAGCTGAAGTTAATCTGACTGTGGAAAGCAAGAAGCAAAATACGCCACAGAAAGGGCTGGAGGGCTGCACTGTATCCTGCAAAACTGAGGAGGCAGGGCAGGGGCAACACCCTGACAGGGGCAGCACCGGGCACAGACAGCACAGCCCTGTCCCGCCACCTGGCGGCTCCCTGGGCACAGCGCAGCGGCAGCGGGTTCGGGGTCCCCGGCCCCTCTGCATCACCGGCCCCGCAGCGCTACCGGGCGGCTGGAGAGTCCCGGGCTAGCGGCTGCATCCTGCAACTGGGGCACACCCGCAAACAACCAGTGCTGTGCTGTCGCCCTCCCGGGATCTTAAAAGAGGCTATTGCCCGCAGAAAGGGGCGATTTCTTAGAAGAGGCTGCTTCACTTTGGGTCTGGAGCTTTTGAGGAAGTTATCAGGAGTCATAGCACATTATGTTTTTTGCACACAGCATGTGGATGTGAAGTAATGAACAAGATTGTCTGGCAGCCTGAAAAGAAGGCTGTATTAGAGTAATAGAGTAAGAGCTACTTGAACAGAAAGACCAATGCAGGAGGGAAAATAAAACTACAGCTGTTTAAATACAGCCAAGTGTTTCCACGATGGAATACTCATTACTCCTTGTTTAAACTGCTTCCAAAAACTTGATTAAAGCAACCAAAACAACTCATTTACACTTTAGTTCTCATTTTTGTTTATGGCTTTCCATCCCTCAAACTTTCTTAATATTTTTTTATTTATTTACACACACACACACACACACCCCCCCAATTTGTCAGCAAAGCAATCAATTAACCTACTTTGGATGGATATCTTCAAGTAAAAAATTTGGACAAAAATATTTTTCCAGGAGGCAAAGTTTTCCCTCAAATAAGTGAAGTTCATCCACGTACAGAGGGCCTGCTTCCAGCAAGACACCATGCCAACCATCACAAGTCTTTTGAAAACTCAGATAGTGAACAGACATTATGCTCAAAGACTACTTTCGCTCTGAATGAACCAGCAATAGTTACTGTTCTCCTCTGTCCCCTGTTTATGAAGTTCTCCTGAGCTGTCCGGCTTTCCAATACTGGCATCACCAGTAACTCTTTGTGGGTTTCCAGCCTGCAGGCTGATGACGTGTTTGAAAAGCAAACTCTCCCTTTTCCTGTGGTCTGACCCATTAGCTTCAATGTTGCTGGGCTGCATCTGAATACCAGCTGAGAAGGCAGAGCCAAGAGGGGTCTTTTCACAGTAGAGTGACCACTGAACACCAACCAGTCAGGCCAGGGGAGCTCCTGTGGTCTCATACGACTCAAGCAAGTATCAGAGCTGAGGCTTCTGCTTCATGGGATGTAAAATACAACACCTGAGGATTATACAGGGCATGACCCTGAGATGTTAAGGCGCACAGCATTCGTGCTAGATATCCACTACTGCTTGATTACCAAGAGCGATGTTTGAACTTTACTTTCCATGTAATTATCCTTCGTTGTCCGTCATTATACCTCATCTCATCTTCCACAGTTAAGAGGACAGACTTTATTTTTCCTGCCACTTCACTAACATGTGAAGAGTAAGAGCTGTAATTAACATTTATGGCTATTTCCCTCTAGATCAGAAATAGTTCTGTAGTAATTTCATGCAGAAGAAGTACTTGCTGTCTGTGGTGAAGCTGAAATGTGGAGTAGTCTTCTCTCTGACCCCAGATTTCCACTCCTAGAAAAGACATTTTAAAGAGCCCATTACAGGTAATTATATCCAACCTCAGGCTCAGGACAGAACATGTGTAAAAGTTACTCAAAAAAGGAAACGCCATCCATGAAATACTGTTTCAGCCTCTTTTCTGTTGTGCATGGCCTAATCTTAGCCTGTTTCCAAATTATCATTGATTAATGGTTATCATACAGTTTTTCAAGAGTGGGTGAGTGGGTCTCCCACGCGGTGAGACTGAAATCTCTTTTGATCAAGCTTGCAGAGGTTTCCCACAGTGCAAAGGCACAGTGGCAGCAAGAGCTGCATGGTGGTCCACAGGGAGCCTCAGGGAACAGTTGCTTTCTGGAGCATTGGAGTTGCTGTAGGTTATCTCCGCACCTAAGCCCAAACCAAACTGAGGTTAAAATCCAGTCCAGTGCTGCCATCGAAGTGATGGTGTCCAGCTGAAAAAAATGTATATGGCCACTTTTATGCCACATATGTAATCTTTTTTTGCTATCAGCATCACTTTTCTGAATTTTAATTCACTTGAATAGGTGATATTCTTCTTGCAGGCCCTGCTGCTGCAGCTACTGATTTCTTTTCCAAAGCTGTCAGAAGAAAAATACTAGCAGTGCTAAAAGGATAAAATCAGAGTATGAATTGCTAATATCAAATAGTTTCAGTGTTTAGTAGACCTTCATGTTCTTGTCACTTGTAGATCCAGGAGTAAAAAAGAAAAAATGGCAATCACTTCTCTGCCCCAGTTTAAAAAAAAAAAAAAAGGAAAGGAAAAGGAAAAAAGTCTACCTTCCCCAATGGTAAGCACTGACTTGCTGTCTACAATAATTGTAGATGACACCTACACGTATTATTTTTGTTAAGGATTTGTTTTAAAAATAATGAGCCTGCAACAATTTAAATATTGTCCCAAAGGAAAACAAGCTAGACTTCTCTTGGAGTAAGAAGCACAGGGACTCAAACTAAAATACCTTTTTAGAAAACTGCATTTAAAACTTGAACTGACTTTTTAGTGAAGTTTCCTATTCCGGGTTAAAAACCAACTGGAATTGTTTGGTGAAGCGCCACCTTGTGGCGGTAGGCAAACCGTGGTGGCGGCAGAGTACATTGTGTGCCACTGCTTGGGTGTGGGTACCGTACACGGACATTACTGTGAGCAAACTTGAAAACGTGGTATAAATAAGAATACCTTTCCTAAGGAGATGTGAAGTGGAAATTTCACCCTATTTTAAATGTGAGACTTTTACTTTATGCTCATATTGAATGCAACTGCTTAGTAGGTGTTCAGAAGGGACACCTTTTTCTTTCCATATATGTTAATAAACAAGAAGTACAGACGATCCCTGTCATCCAAAGTTCTACTAAAACCAGCGTCTTCACTGTTGATTGATATGGCACAATAATTGATATGGCACAATAATTCAACTACTTGGTTATTTTATTTTATTTTATTTTATTTTATTTTATTTTATTTTATTTTATTTTATTTTATTTTATTTTATTTTATTATTTAACTTTATTTTACTTTATTTTACTTTATTTTATTTTACTTTATAACTACGCTGCACATACTGACAATGATAACTATATATTGATTTGTAGAAAGCGTTACAAAGAGACAGAGTTCTGTTTGGAGGCCTTAGGTGCAATGATATTGTTTGGAGCTACTTTTTTTTTTTTTTTCCCCCCAGGCATATTATCCAGTAGTCTAGAGAGAAATATTGTTTTTCCTGCGAACTTCGAGCTTAATAGCCTGAGACCATTTCAGCTACAACGCAACTTTCAGCTTCTAAACAAACATTTTCTCCCCCTCCTCTCTTCTCTGTTGAGATTTTTTCTTTGGAAAAATATTCTTCAGCTCAAGGCCTTTTATCTATATCAGTAGTGTTCTCTCAACCTTTCTGAACTGCAGCAAATAAAACTTAACACTGGTAGAAAACAGACAGGTTGTGTGGACGGCTTAAAATCCTCTCAGGCAGTCTTGCTATCACAGGTTCAGCCTCAAATTAAAGATGTTTCTGCAGTATTGCTTCTGTCTTCCTTTGGAGCTTCCTTTGCTTCAAGCAAAGGACCATGGGTCCCTGTTGTACTGAACAGGGGCACTGACTTCAGCAAGATACCAGTCCTATTCCTTGAAGAGCTCTAATTATAAAATCCAAACCCATGCTTGGCTGATTGCCAAAGGTCTTAAAGTCAGTTTCGATGTGCATGCAAACCTACCTTACTGTAAAATTACTGTTTAGATCTCCTTATTTGCCTCCAGAATTTTAGGGGTGAAGGGGTAAAAGAAATACACATAATTAGAATTGGCAGTGGCTTACTTTAGATATCTCTGGGTGTTATGGGTGGGATAGGCAGCATGACAAAAACAATTGCACGCCATGCTCTGTATTTAAAAATCTACACGTAAATCAATTCAAGGTTAATTTCAGTTGGAATTGTGCTACTTTAATTTCCTCCAATGAGCAGCAAGAAGCAGATATTGTGAATGCCATTTCACTTTGCCATAAAACAGCACCTGAACAAAGCATCTGCTAAAGCCAGAACATTCCTTCTAACTAGGAGATTAAATGAGTTTCAAGTTAAAATTCAGTTTTGAGAGAAGAGATCCATACATTTTGCTCCAAATTAATATTTTGAAAATAAATGTCTCGGTATTAATCAGGCTTCCTTGCCAAATTATTCTTTTGGTAGTCAAATGTTTAGCTGGCAGGTATTTTTTGGACAATAAAAATATTAAGTTGACAAACTGAGTACACTTCAACAATAAATCTCATTTTGAGAGTCATTCCAATTCTCTGTCAACATAAAGGCATTATTGACCATTGTGGCTTACACCTTCCACACAAAGGAGAGACAAAACTTCCGGAGTTAGAAATGTTTCTCTAAAAGTCACGAATATAGTTCAGCATTGTGTCCAAAGCAGATGTTCTTGCAAGTCATGATTTTACTACCCGCTGTTAAGAGGAAATTAACTGGACAGCCTAATCGCCCACCAGCTTCCACTAAATTCTTCAGTCTGCCATTGAAAATATTTTCTTTCATGTAGAAATACTAGTTGGTAAGGGAATTTTTTCCCCAGATGCTGCCTTTATGGTAGGCATCTAACTTACAGTGTGTTTTAAACTTCTAGGATACATGGTACATGCTACGTCATAAGATCAACTGCATTTACTGTTTTCGTACCAGTATCACATTGGTGGCATAAGGCTTTCAGTGATAAGCTTATTTGCAATGCTTTTTTATTCCTTACTGGAAAATTTTGCGTGTGGGAATAGCGACTCGTGTTCCTAGAATGTTGGAAAAGAGGGGAGAAATCATTACTATTCTGTTTAACTTCCTCTCACCTTTCTTCAAATCTCAAAGTGGGGTGATGACTATCCACATAGTGTTGTTTTCTGCATCAACACCTCTCTTGAAATAACTGAGTAGGGCTGATTCCATCTCCATAATTCTGCTAGTAAAGGGCTACATGGACAAACCCTGTAGCCCTCGTATTTCTTTCAATACTGTATCATCATCTGTCCTCTAGTTAACTCTCCTCCCAGTCTACCTTCTATTCAGACTCCTAAATTTCCAGGCTTAAGCACCTGTCACTTTATCAAAGGCTTCAGCGTCAATATAGTTCCTAAGTAAAATCTTTGAATTATCTTATCAAAGAAAGATATTATATTAAGCTAGCTAGCATGGTCTAACTTTGATAAATCTGTGCCATGTTTGATTCCAATTGCATTTTCACGGCTTGTTTTGGGGACTGTCATGTTATTCAGTCTAAATTAATAAGCTTAGAGTTGTGACGGAACACTTTTACTTTTCATTCCCCATAAAATATTGCTGCTCTCAATTGCACAATACTTTGTCTGACCTGATAAAATTATTTAAACAACTTACAGATGGACTTGCAGTTTTGTATGTAATTTTTAGGTCATGGATGGAAATTTCCTGCTCTAGTGAAGCAGATACGTTGTTTATTTTCTGTCTTGTGAAACAATTTCTGTCTTTCATTCCATAAGCCTTTAACTCTTTCTCTACAAGATCAGTGTAGTTCATCTTGCTGAAAACGAAGGTTGCCTATCACTGACATAGAAAAATGTATTGGATCATGTTAATCCTGAGTCTGGATTTGTTGCATTTTCATTTATATGGTCAAATAAACTTTTCAATATTTCCTTTCCAAGGTCAAATGCAGCTTTGAAAGTTTTATTTCCTTAGTTCCTTTTCTCTCTTGCATGTTCTCAAAACCTCTGTTCCTTTAATATTATGTGGAGAGAATCTGAATTACTTTTGTTATTTCAAAATCCAAACTGACATACTGTTAGAGAACTAATAAGGCAAATAAACATAAAAAAATCACTAATATCTCCAGTTGTAGGGGACACACAAGAGTGTGATACAGTCACTGTAATCCAAGTTAAACCAATAACAGTATGTCATCTTATTAGACCAATAACTATTTGTGGAAAAAAGGGTCTGTGACCAATTACATAGTTACACGCATGGATTTTGGTTCCGTTACCATCATTATCAATATTTATTCAACAATTTCCAAGTTTTACATAAATTACATAGTTTTAATTTGTGTGAGAGTTTCTGTCTGACAACACTTTAGAGATCCCTGTTTGTATCCAGATCTGAGGCTCCTCTTGTTTTTTCCTTAATGCTGCTATTTCTTTGCTACCTGTGTCACAGTTGGTTTTGACATCGTCAGCATGAACTTAACTATGTTTTCTCACCATTTCCAGATATCCTCTACAGCTGCCTTATACAACTCCCATATGAATAAATCTTCATGAGAAGAAAAGGGAGAAAAAGTTGCAGGGAGATGTGATATCATGTACTTCATAATTGCTGCACCTAGGACTTCTCAGTTAGCACTTATTTCCAGCTTTTCACTTCCTTTTTTTTCTCTGTGACTTTGGCTACCTTTTCTTGCCTCCATATAAAAAGTGAAAACCTATAGTGATCACACACTCAATTTTACAGTGTTTATTTATTTTTCTTAATTTTCTCCTATGACGGCCATTTCAGATTTCAAACCCAAACCAGTTTTTCCCAATCAGATTAGCTCAGGAACAAATACCAAGCAGCTTCAATGAATGGCAGGAACTTTTCCTCCCCACTCAGATGTAGTTCAGAGTACTGAAAAAAGTGACCAAAGGAAAAAAGACTTGTGAGACTTTTATCAAGAATGAATCATACACAGTTCTCCGTTTTCTTTCCCCCTCTAATTCCTATGTTTCCTGGTTCATTTTCTTTTTAAGTTTGTTATAAAAATCTATCTTGTCTTCTTCATTTATGTGTGGCAGCTGTAACTAACAGGCAGGTCTCTTCATTCTCTGACGCACAAGACTTAAGGCCTGCTCAAAACATGAGTGTATGCTTTTGCTTCAAAAATTGAATGGCTTCAATGGCTAATGTCCTCTTCACAAGACCTGATTTTGCCATGCCGCTTTCCTTCTGTTATCAAGCTTCTGTATGCTTCTTTTCAGCTACTGAAGTAAAAACACTTTACAGAGGAAGGTCTGTTATCTCCGTTTTATAAATGAATCAAATGAGTCACAGAGGTAAAAATATGCTAGCTAAGAACATTCAGCAGGTCAGTAGGAGAGCTAATAATAAAATCCAGGTCTCCTGACCCCAATCCAAAGTACATTGGATCACCCTGCTTTAATCCATTGAAATCACTAAAGTGGATGACTTGTTAAGTTGCTACTCATTACAAGCAAGAGTGGCAGAAAGAGGCATTTAACTTGAAATCAAAGCTGCTGCTTATGTACCTGAAATACTGATTGTCTAGACTGTAAGTAAAACCAAGAGTGCAACCCAAAAGACCTTTGTCTAATTAACTTCTGTGCCTCGAGTACCACAGGTGAAGGTTTTCTTCCTAAATAACAGTTATGTGTGTAAATTTTTGTTGTTGTCCATGCCCCATGCTTGGTCAGATGAGTTAAGATGATAACCTGTCTTCCACTCACCTAGCCAAGAATACTTGTCTTTCACTTTACATCACTCTCAATGTATAAATTATGTACTTCCTTGCAGCTGAGTAAGTGTGCTTTGAGCATACCTAGTACTCACCAAAACCAGTGAGGTTAACACAGCACACAGAAGGCATGTCTGGAAGGAGGAGATAAATGATCATTACTTTTGCCTAATAACTTAATGTCTGGGAGAGCTGCCTCAGACTGAAGGTTCTCAATCCAAATTACATCCCATTTCTGTTTAAGCTGGAGTCAGATAGAAAGAGAGTCAAGAAAGACCTTGACTTTATAGTCTGACAATTAGAGGGCTTATTACATGATGTGGGTTTACGTAGTCTGAACCCAGGAACGTCTCTGTATGTCAGCTAATGACTGCTAATTCAGATTCAATAAGCCTCCGCTGGAAGACAATCAGATGATCTATTGCTACCCAGTTATGATGAGAGAGTGGAGGTGAGGCTTGAAGCCAGATTCCTCAAGCCCTACCTCAGGCTGTAAAAGCAGGTGTCTGTTGCTCATCAACTGGCTTATGATGAATGCATTCAACAGCAGCTGCATATGCCTATTTTTCCAAGTCTGTTCTAGTGTCTGATGCCTAGGGCCTTCTCTCCACGTACAAGAGGTGTAGGTTTAAAATTCCTGCAGGAGAGAATTGAAACAAGGTCTCTCATTGTCAAGGAGAGTGCCCTGCCACGGGGATAATAGGAGAGAAGAAAGGAGCGAAAGAGTGGAAAATCAAAATAAAAATAAAATGAAGGCTGCTGCCAGCTGTCGTTTCAAATTGATGTGCCCTTCATCCAGCTGTGTATGAATATACAGCTGAAGTGTCCGGATGTTGGAGGGTCTTCATGGTGGGGAATCTGTTTTCACAGATCCACCTAAAAGCAGCAATAAGATCAAAACTACCTTCTATGAATAAAGCTGGATTTCAAACACACTGTTCCCCTCAGAATTCCCTTGTGGCTCCCTGCCTGACACGCCAGCTATTTTGAAACACATTTCCACTCACCTAGCCAATATGTCTACTTGTATTTTGCATTCTGCTTCTGTCCCATTCTAAATTTCACCTTTTCACAGAAGTACTTTGTAAAATAATTCTAGGTATAAAGGCTAGGTGAAATCAGATGACATTGGCTGTCAGCAAGTTAACTGAGTTTTACCAGGTTTTACAGAAATGTTCATTAAAAGGGCTTGTAGGTGAACCCTGAAGAGTTAGTGGAATTCTATTAAAATCAACACAGAGTTAGTATTGCAAAGGTGATTTACTGGTGGCTAGGTGTGATGAAAGAGGAGGCAAAGCCTGAGGCAAACATATCAAGACAGCTGACAGTTTATGCTCTTTATTTTGAAGCAGATGGATGACCACCATCTATAAAATACAGCAAAATAAACAGTTTCAGTCAGATGCAAAAAAGGTGCTTTCGTTTTAAACAACAGACTGGCTCGGTGTTGGTATGCCATCATAATCATCAGAGTAGTGCTGATACTGGTCAGTAAGAAGAGGCTGATGCAAGTCATCCTTATTTTTCTTGACACGTACGATACATGCAGCAGCAGCAAAGATAATTGCAACAAGAACCAGTGCAGTCACTATTGCAATAGTTATCATCTCTGTGACACGGAGAGCCCGAGCTACAGGAAGGAAAGCAAAAGAGAAAGTTACTCAAAATAAATGTTAAATATATGGATAAACATCAGAGGGACAGGCCAAAGCTTCAATATCTGTCATTATTCAAGGAATTGTGAAGCAGAACTAATTTAAAGTTCAGTTGATAATATTTGCTCCAAAATGTGAGAAAATTTCAGTCTTATTACACTCTAAAAACAGTCCCGGACTCTTCTGCTATCTGGTTTGTGAGGGATTTGCGTTGTCTGTAGCGATTTAGTGAAGCCATACGATATAACAATAAGTACCTTCTGCAAAGTTTAGGTCCAAATGACAACTTCTCCAAAAACTGAAGTGGATAGTGGGAAGAACCCTCTGTAACCAGTAGCTGTTTAGCTGTACTAAATCCCAAACACAACTGATTTATAAAGCCAGTCAGGAAAAGAGAAATAGACTTTCGAAAATGCAACAAATGTTGTTTGTGAAGTTCAAACCAATGTTACTATATGCTTCATAAACTTAAAGGGAGAAAGACATGATGAATAAAAGAGAGGAAGCATCTAGGCTGGACAGTTTACCTGGCCACTCGACTTCGTAGCTGTATCCTAGGTTTTCTGGTGCAGTAACAAACATTTCATTATTGGTAACTGGAGGCCAGAAAGGCACCATATTGTACTGTCGGTTATGTCCAATAGGGGCATTCTCCAGCGGATATGTTGAGATATCTGAATTCAAAAGTCAAACCACACTTCTGTGAATACAATAAAAATAATTTGGACTTCTTTTTTTTTTTTTTTTTTTTTTTTCCCCAACAGTGACTCAGGGTGTTCAGTACCTCACTTTTTTTTGTTCCTAACTTAATTTAATCTAAAAGGACTGGTTTTCCAGTGAAAGATCCAGGATGGATGGCTCTGCTCTGTCCAAAAGCTAGACAATTAATGACATCTCTGTTTTTTATTGGAAACCAGCAGTAAATGGTATAACTTCCATCCTGTGTTGGGCTTTTCATTTTTTCTTGCATGACAAAGGAGAAATATGGATACACGAAGGACTTGGAAAATATTTTTGCTGTAGTCTGGCTTTGTCTGGAAGTAACAGTGATGAGGATCTCTGTCTTGCAGATCAGGTGGGCAGCTCACATGAACTGCAGTGGAATTTTTTTGCAATGTTATGGTAAATCAGGAGAAATCAGCTGAAGAAAAAACAAACAAACAAACAAACAACCCTTTCTCCTCCCTGCCCCAACCAAACAAAAACTAAAATAAAAATAAAAACCCAAACAAAACATCTTGGTGAGATGAGGCAAAAACTTGTGATAGGTTGTGTAAGTACCACAAAGGGATACAATGGCTCTCTAATACTTGACTTGGGAAAAATACATGAGGCAGGTTGTGGAAGCTGTACAAAGAAGTCTCAGTTCTGCAACATCAGCTGTCTTCTGTAGAAGAAGGAAGAGGGGGCTGGATTGTCCTAAGAGGAAAACAGTCACTGCTTTGTGCAGACTAATGCACTGACTTTAAGGTTACACAGAATTCTCTCCCCAGTTCACTGATGACAACGTCCTTCCTTCTTTATTTCCTCTTTTATTCCTTCCTTACAGAGCCTTTCTTCCTCCCTCTCATTCACTTCCTCTGTTATTCTGTTTCTCTCTTTTCAGAATTGAAAATGCAAGAGCAGCAACAGTGACCATCCTTTGAAAGGATATGGAAATGGTAATGGAATGCTGGTAGTAAATCTCAAAGATGGACAAAATGAATTGTGAAGATGTACATAGCGTCAGATCTTGTTTGACAAGAAGCCACATACATATTTGCTCCACACAATGTCAGAATGTCCTTGAAATATTTGCACCTTCCATGGCTGCACTGTCTTTGTCCTATGGAGACAATGTATTTGTACACTTTATTTTCTTGAATTGTGCTTGGTATCTCTGGCCAGGTCCCTTCACAGACAGTGACCTGAGAATGGATGTCAGTGGGATGATGAAGGGAGCTTGCTTCGTATTACTCTGTTAACTATACTAACTGTTAAAATTCCAGTCCTCTCTCCTAAGCTTAGGGGCATCTTGCTGTCCCACAAGCAGCAGCTGAGCTCCCATGACTACAAAGGCTGATGACCACCCATCCTGCCTCTGTTCATGAAAACATCTTACCTGCCGAATACCTTCTCAGCCACTCATCAAAAACAGCATCTGTAAATGTGTGCAGGAGGACGAAAATGGGATCATTTGGTGATAAATGAGTTTGCCCTCCTGTTCCATTTAAAAATAGATGAGCCAAGTTGTGAAGACTTCGAACTGCTGGGTCGTATTTCCCTGAAGGATCACTGTACCCTGAATATGCAAACAAAGAACACAAAAAATCCCAGTGAAGATTTTGTTTGGAAGCTGCAGTCCCAGCTGGATACTTTTTTCTCCGAAAAACTGCCATGTTGCTGTGTTGCACTGCTTATCATAAATGAGTAGCTAAATTTCTACCTAATGGCATTTGAGAAATGTCCCTAGCAAGCATAATTTTCAGATTAAAATAGCTTTTATGAAAGAATGCTGAGAATGTAGAGTGCAAGGTTGTGGTGATCTAATGCAAAAATGGCCAAAATAAACCACATCATGGCATGAAAAGAAAGGTGTATTTGGGACCTACATATTTTTCAGCATAACTGATCTATCTGAATGTGTTTTCTAACTACTGAGTTAGGTGTGCATATGTTGCCATCTATGTTAATGAGCCAGCTGTTATGTTTCCACACATCATTTTCAGGCTTACTGTCAACACATCTCAGAAAGCTTCACATGCTCTGTTTTTTCAGTGGAGATACCCCACGTAACTCTATTAGTATCCAGCGCCTGGGAACCCTCATGCCAGAACTCAGGATTTGAAGCATCATGAAAACTTTTCCTGTTTTCAAGCTCTGGCCAAAATATCCAGAGAGAGCTTTGTATAGTTAGTTGGCTAAAGCCATGTTTAAATACTTACCTGGATATTGATAGCCCATTTGTCAAACATGATAAGCATCCAAAACTCTCATACACAGTTAATTGGTGCAGATTCTTTGTTTTGTAATCAAACAGAAAGAAAATGGAGTATATCCTCCCCATTGTAGGACTTATGCCTTTACAAAAGAGTTAGAGGACAGAGTTAGAATTAGAGTTAGTTAGAGTTAGTGTTGGAGGAGGTCAGACAGGGATCTGAACTGCCACTTGGTAATCTTTTCTCATAAATCCTTGTCTTTCCTGTTAAAAACTTTGGATTACTAAAGTGCAGAAGCAGTTGGCAGGATACTGGTTGAACAGCATAGATCAAGTCTTTAGACTGGTTTCTGTGTTGAGGGATGTGTGTTCAGATGCCAGTGACTGAAAATTTCATTTTTAATGTGTAGAGCTTAGAGAAGAACAGAGTTATATGGCCCAGAGAGAAGCACTAACAAATCTAGCAGTAAAACCTGTACCCAGACCTCAGTTATTACTTCAATACCATCTCATTAGGTACTACCAAGGCTTACAATCTCTTTCGCTTTCTTTTGTTTAATTCAGATACAAGAGTCACTGCTATGACCACTATTTTTCCTCATTTAAGGATGTAGCTGCATAATTTTGCAGTCAAGGGCTCTCTATTTTAAGCAATGGCAACCTGTTACTAGGTTGCAAGGACCTGATGTCAGGTAGTACTTAGTATGTCAGCGAGTGGCTTTTGAGGTTTTTATATATTTAAATAACTGATATAAGCTATAAAGTAATTTACTCAGAGTTTGTTTCCACTTAATGCTAAGCCAATACTTAATGCTGAGAACAATATGCTCTTAGAGTCCAATAGACTGTCTCCAAACTTATACTTGCAACATGAAAAATGGCAAGCCCTCTCCCTTGACTTATTTGTAGTTGCCTCAGGTCCTTTTATTTGCCATGTTTACCTTCTACTGTGTTACGGAAACTGTCAGTTGAATTGGAATAGAAAGGAGGAGTGTCAAATACACCAACTTCCAAACACTGAGCAACATCCTCGGGTTCTGGGAGACGCTGTACCATAGGCCGTGCAACATTACCAGCAGGATTTCTCCGTATGGGACCACCCTCAGTGCCTGGGGTGAAGAGAAGAAATAAAACAATTCTAATGTGAAACAGTAGGCCACAGAATACGTCCTTTTAATGACTGAACCACGAGGAAAAAAAATCCCTCACAAATGACATATCAACTGAACGAATGAGTCAGTTCCCCATGTCAGGCAAAGAATCTGGATTTTCATGGAGTCCTGTGTACTGTATCCTTTGCAACAGGGTTTTAAAAAGCATCTGGAAGCCTCTTACTGAAACGCATGATTCTGTAAATGCATTGGGAAAATTTTCTGTAGTTTTCCAAAGGAATTTCTTGATGAGACCTAGGAGAAAAATTTTGAAGATGTCCTGATAGAGCAGCTGGGGAAAGGACTATAGCTGATTATGTAGATGATTAATGCAATGTGGCTCTTGTAACTGAGGTGAATGTGTTAGGATTAAATATTCTTCGCCATGTTCCACATAGGTGACACCAGGATTTGTTAGATGCTCTCCTTTCAGGAGCAGAATGCCATGAAGGTGATAAATGAAGCAGTCAAAAGAAAACTTAAGTTTGAGTCAGGAAGTGACACTTCCACATTTAATTATTTATGGCACACGAGATGAATAGATACTGCATAAGAAGTGAACTCAAAGCATTTGGCTCTTCCTCTGCTACAAGCGCTTGATCAAATTTTGAGCTGCCTGGTGCCTCAGTGCAAGGCAGATGATAAGTATGTACTATCTCAGAAGACTGATGAAACTTGGATCAAGAATCTTAAAAAACAACTTTAAGACTTTTGGCTGGGAAAAGCTATTGCAATGTAAATTATTCCATTTATTTATTATTAAAAGGATTTTTTCACCAAATATCTTCCATCAGTCATACTTACTGTTACAGATGGTTCCCAAAGTTTCATAATCTTCTATATTTTCACATATCACTCGCCACTGAGAGAATATTGAGTTCTGGCTGATAAGGGAGACATCAAAATTGCTTCTAGCTCCCATCAAATCATCTGTGCAGATATCACAGGTGTTTTGTCCTGTTGCAAAGTTCCAGTAGGGCAGTCCAAAAGAGGGGTCCTGCAACATGTTCTAAACCACATAAACATGGTGTTAATACATGTGTGTGCAGATGGCTATAATATTCACAGCTAGAATGATTAAAAAACCCAGTTACATGCATCTTAGTGCAAGTGAGAGTCCTCCCTCATGAAGGAGAGGAAATCTGTGAAAAATCTATGAAATCTACGTAGAAGCTTTCAGTGTTTTTTCATGCTGATGCCTTCAGCTGTTCAACAGAACGGATAGCTGGACTATTGAAATAAGTCATGTATCTCCCTCTTTAATAAGACAGTACCTCTTCCATGGAACCATGTCGTGAGTAGTAAGAAACATCACTTAATACTGACACCTGATTTTTCCAATTATTTTTAATGGTCTGTCAGCAACAGCAGTGTTTGTAGCACAAAAACTAAACCAACTGTGGAACAACTGCGCAGATGGGAGAAGGAAAAGGGATACCAGCCCTTCAAATTACTGTTGTTTGGTTATAGTATGGTTGGAATTCAACAGTTCTGGTGTGTGTCCTAGCTTCCACTATTTCTATATCAGGATATAGATATACCAGACAAATTAGCGTAACTAATGACCGAATTTACTAACACAAACAGGAGAATATATTAAATCACTGAGAGCTAGAATTCCTCAGGGCTTACACCTAATAAAATGCCACTGCTGTCAAATGTGAGGTTTTGAAGGGAGTTTACGATAGAGAGCCATTAAAGCTAGTGGAAGCAGTTGGAGCCATTTCAAAGACTATTTAAACATCATCTTGAAAACTTATTTCTCTCTTAAGAAGGATGGTGGCCCATAAAATCATCTATCCCTCTTATGATAAGCCCACACAAGGAAAGGGAAACAAAAGAATCACTGTTTTATGGAACACAGCGTAACAAAACATGAATTTCTCTGACCATTATTACACAAATAAAATGTGATTCCAAATCCTCAAGCCATCTCTGTAAAACTTTTTTTTAGAATTTCTGCTGCTTTGATTAGTCTAACTTAGTAAAGAATCAGGGCACTGATATTAAAAAATAACACTGGCAATAATTTTTGTTGATCCAATAAAGGACATTTTATAGGTTGTCTAGAATTTGTATGTATTTTTACAGGAGACTTTCATGTAACTTTTAAATTTTCACTTATTCTGATTGAAATACTGTTTTTAGGATCTCGATAACAATGAGTCTAAAACCTAAATACACTCTATTGACTTTAGCATACCTAATGAATTGCTGAAATTGAAGCAGAATTATGTTAACATATAGAAAGAACTGCTACCATTTTCACCTATTGGCTTATGGGGATAAGTTCTTTAACTGTACAAAACATAGCATGAACACATGGCTTAACATTAACGTGAACTTTACCTGCATGTCTCTTTCAAGCTGCAGTAGATGGTACCTATGCCATGTCACAAAAGCTGGTCCCTCATGAGAGAAGTCAATTCCTCCAAAACTCTGCTGCCCTGTACCCAGAAAAGTCTTCCTAACAGAATAATAATGAGACCACACAAAGTAGTTATAAATTGAGATATTCTCGAATTGTGGTGTGTTGCCATCTGGTCCAAATATTTCCTCACGTCTTCTTGTGGCAATAACAATATCAGGGTGGATTGTCACCTTGGCTTGTTGTAAGGCATTCACAAAACGCCTCCTTTCTTCTGCACTCAGATCCAAAAGATTCCTCCTGACTGTGCGGATACAGAGGAAACAAGTTACTAAAGTAATAGACACTCAAGTCTGGCCTCACAAGACTAATTAATTTTGCTCCAAATAATCCTGGATAAGTTTTTCCCCCCCCACTTTTTTCTTTCTTTTTTTTTCNTTCGAGCATTCATCCAATTTTGATTGGAGCAATTCATAGCGTATTGAGCATAAACAGAAAGTGTTCTTTACTATCAGAAAGTTTAAGCCTAATCAAAACAAAGTCTGAAATCTTGTGGTTTTAGTGCTTTTAGAAGTATTGTTACAGATTATCCTTCCGTTCTGTCAGAGAAATGACAGACTGTTCTTTGCACAGGAGTCTTTCAGAACTTCTTCCAATATACTTAAGGTTTCCTGTGGTAATGCTTCACAACAAAAGAATACTACATAGTGATTTACAATAATCAGAAGCTCTGCTGCTTGACAATTCAGGGAAGAAGTAGATTCTTTATGCTTGAAGCGTTGTAGGAAAAATGGCAGATTCACCAGTGAGTTGTGGATTTTGAATTTCACACTGTACAGCATTGCTCTTTAATATCGTTACCTGCTATTATTAACAACAGTCACATATTAGTTCCTTTTTAGCAGCGTATCTCAAAAACATTAAAAAATATAATTATCCATGTGTAGACAGTGAAACAAGGCAGAAAATTGGCTTGTTGAAATACCAGTATATCAACAACAGGCACAGAGTCTGTATCACCTCAATCTGAGTCCAGCACTCTTTCACCTGGACTGAGAAGATTTCAGGCTAAGTTTAGATTATGACACAGGTAGAAGTCCTCACAGATATTCTTCAACATCCACTCATTTTCATTATAAAAAATACTGTAAACCCCATAATTGTCCAAATGAGTGTGTTGACATGAGAAGCAACAGGTCTTCAGCATGAATCAATATGAGGAATAAAAGTGAATATTATTTCACTATGTATCCGGTTGGGGATATTTTTGCCTCACTTAATTTTATAGGAAAACTTTTATAAAGCATGAAATGAATCCAAGAACTCTGTATCCTGAAACATGCTTTTCTGTTTTGTTGAACTGAACTGATATGCTACCTGAAGGTTGTTTTGTTGATGATATTAAGTAGCACAGTAAATGCATCCATCTAATTTTGATTTACATAGACATCTTAACCTTTTCAGATTTCAAAATATTTGCCTGAACCACAATAAAAAATTGGGACTATTAGTAAAGTTATGCATGAATTTAGAAGATAAGGCATCAAACTGCATTTTGCAGCTATTTTATATGGATGCCAAGAGTAATCCAATAATTATTTGGAGCAGCTGAGGCCAGCTCTATGGATGGTCAAAAAAGATGACCTCCATATGGAAACTTAAATCATAATAAGGAGCTCTTTCTGCCATTTAAATTCCTGTTCTCATGCATGATAAATATATTTTACTTAGCATTTTACTGAGTAGTAAAGGATTTAATAAGTGAGAAAAGTAAAAAGAGCTCTTGTATACCCCAGAAAATCAGCTAAAGATGCTTTTTGCCTATTTCCAGATTCACTTTCCTAAATTTGTATGTGTTAACATGTATTTCTTGGTTATTTTTTGGAGTTATCATTATTAATGAGAACAAGCCAGAGCAACAAAGGGTGCAAGCTGGCTTAGCAGCTCCAATTAATGAGTCATACTTTTTGCTTTCTAGGTTGCTTCTTGGAGCTCAAATGCTGAATAAAATAATCAATAATTTGTTTTAAGTAATCTTATTGTTAAGATTTTGAATTGACAAGCAGTGCCTTTTTAACCCTTGCAGGAACATGCACTCATATTCATGAAACATTTCCTATCTGACGAAAATAACAGTAGTACTGATTTGTTTCTGCAGGAGGCACTGTACAGTTCTGCTAGAGACCTGTTGTTTCTCATGTCAGCAGAATCCATCATTCATTTGAGGGTTTACAGATCTTACAGGATTTCAAGAACACATTCAAACTTTCACTAATAAAGACAGAAGTCTTGCTCATTCACATGGTTTTGACTTGAGAACAAGGATCTATCCCCAAGCCTTCTTATCTTTTTCAATTTACCTACGATATTTAACATTTTTCTAGTCCCATGAGGACTTCACTACCATTTAAAAAATTTTTGACATCAGTTTGCTGACATGCTTGATTAAACTGAAACTGGAGAACTCTCAGAAAGTCCCACCAGTCTTTGTGCTGATTCATCTGAACAGCTCATAGTCATGAATTGAGGCTTTTAAAAATATTGACAGCAACTAGGCCAGTAAAAATTTACAAGTCCAGCTACATAGTTTAGAAATGTATTAAGGGATTTTGAATCAAATGAGCTGGTGTCACACTGAAAGTATTCACAAGGTATTAAACATCATATCTAGATATCTACTGCTGCCAGACATACTCGCAAACACACATACATGTCTGTATATATTGTTTTACTCTTAAATAATGCCAACAATTTCAACTTAGATATCTATTCCTTAATGGATTTCTCCCTAATTCTGCACTGACGGCAGGTTTTGTTTCACCATTTATTGGGTAGAAGATGTAGGTGCCTGGTACACAAGCTGAACAACTCACCTAGCAGCTGCCTTGATAACTCTTATGGCAACATACATTTGCTAGATAAATATAAGGGTGATTTTATGTTTTAAAGAAGATAAATACACTAACTACATTTAGAAGCAAACATTGCCAACAGGTAGTTTTCATGTCTTATTTCTGATTCTCTTACCTATGTTGATTTGCTGGCTACAGGTAGGTCCAGTCCAGCCGGGGCGACATGACCCACAGTTGTAACCAGAGAAGTTACCGTTGCACCGACAGGTTTGGTTGAAGAAGCGTATGGGCCACTGCTCACGGTCATCCCGCCCATCATGCATGTACTGTGGGCCGTGGGGTCGCGAATCAACAGTCACCTGTACGCACCGGCCCCTCCCCGTAGACACACCACACCGGTCAGTACCTGGCCCAAACACAGGGAAATAGTCTGGACAACACATGCCGCTCCTCAGGGCCTCGACGGTAGCACACTGGCGAGGGAACTGAGCTCCAGCTTGGCCAAGCATGCTAAAAAGCAGTGACAGGGAAAGGAGCAGCAGCTTGGGGAGCTGCATGATGGTGGATCCAGCAGAGCCAGCTCCTTCCAAGAGCTGGCAGTCCACGCACACTGACTCCTCTCCTGTGATGGGACACCTAGCTGCCTCTACAGAGAGAGAGAGGGAGGGAAAGAGAGAGAGAAGAATGAAAACAAGTGACATAAACCTCTAGGCTACTCCTCCCACCCCAGAAAGTGCCTCTGAACCCTGCACTTCCGTAGTCTAACTGAAAAAGTGAATAGCCCTGACTACAGACACTAATATTCTTCCCTTCTCTCATTATCTGCACAAAAGATGGCAACTACCTAGAGCTATACCTGCTCATTGACTTCTAATTGCTTCCCAAATGTTCATTCCTGGAGTCAATCTGCCAGCCAGATTTACTTCACTACCACAAAATGCTAAAACCTAAGGCACCGGTTTTTTGAACTCCTTTTTCACACACACATCCCCCACCCCCATTCGCATCTTTCTTTTCTGCGTTTAACTAGTGTATCTTGTCCTTTACTCAGCAGTTCCCCTCCATGTCTCCTTGCTGTTCTCTAATGGCAACTCCACCAGAAAGTGAAGCTACAACTCTCCATGCATTGTACCTGTTCTCTCGTTCTGGTACCTCTCCTCTTCTGAGATCCTGTTCTATCTCTGCACGTCCTACAGCAGTGTTTAACCCAAAATAAGCACTGTTAATTTCTCGCCTGGTTCAGTCTGCTTACTAATCCTTCTTCTACCAACACAGTATGGCTTGGCCTCGCTCTCCTCCTTCTATTAATCCCCTTTCTACTTCAGTGCATTTCCCTGGACGTTAAGTACTTGAACAGCACATGATTTCTTTCATGCTTATCTCCTTGTGATTTTACAAGGTTTAGCAAAGGTCACAGACAAATACTTGAATTCAAAACAGAACAACTGTGAAGGGTTTTTTTTTAATTACTTGCAAAGAAAGGCTCACTTGAAAACAGACAAAGAACACTGGGGAAATTCACATGTAACAGACCTTAAAAAATTCTTCAAATGGCATTTTCAAGATCAAGATGAAGTGACTAAGATAAGTTATTCAGAAAATGAAACATTCCGATCTTAAACTTACAGTTTTCAGTTTAACCATTTATTGTAATAATAAAATAAAAAGATAATTATCATATTGAGCATCCTGAAATGCCAAATTCTGAGCAGGTGCTATGAAGCTTAATGAAACAAAGAAATAAACAGACTCAGAAATTAATGGCAGGCTTCTTGGTTCTTTGCAAGGACAATTTCAACTGAGAAAAACTGGCTTTATTCAAGCTCTTACTCTCTTTCTGCTCTATCAATAAGGATGACTTTCAGTGGGGTGAGGATGTTTTGTCAAGAAACATCTTAACTGTCACCAAGACAACACATTATGCAGTTTTCTGGGAAAACGTTCAACCATAGTTTAACTGACATTGAGCAGAAAATTGATTACCTACTCCTTCTTCTGCTTATCTAAAACCAAGTCAAAATGTGAGAGTGCATCCAATTCTTGCAGGCCACAGAAGTAGGTTTTTTGTGTGTTTTTTCTTGCCAGCTTGCCATGGGCCACGGAAGTGAATGTTGCCATCTGTGTCTTGTATAACCAAACTTGCTATAGCTTGCTTCAGTTTAGGACCAAGGCTTTTAGTACACTTCTCCATGTCTTTGCTTCATTCTCCATTTGCAGAAATGAATATTTAATAATCTTTAAATGAAACTCCTTTTCTGACTTTCATTTTATCCACTGTTTGGGCCTATTTTATTTTCTTTACTAGCTTATTTTGTACCCTACTTCATTCCAAGCTTAAACCTTTTCTCTTTGAACAGGTCTATTGACACACACGTGACACAAAGACACTATTATCACATCAGAAGGTAAACCAGAGCTAGTAACAGGACTCTTGAGATTTTATCTGAAAATAACTCCCAGATCAAAGAAGCAGCATACAGGTTTTAGCTATGAATATTTAGCAAATACAGCAAATTCATAATAAGCTTAGAAAGTATAAATCCTGCTCCTTAGACACAGGACCAGTAAAAAGGAGCAAACAGATACACTGACTGAGATCTCTGGGCATCGTAAAACTTCCCCTTATAATGGTGGACATGATGCAGACCTTTTGTAAGCCTTCTGCATAGCCAACACCTATGAATTTTGTTCACCAGACTACTAGAGCTGAATATCTGAAGATCATTTATCTTCTTTGCGCCCAGATGCTCCCTTGGATTTCCTGCTGGAAATCCTGCTGAACAATTTGGTGGTATGCAATCCCTTTTATAGTCTTTCTTTTGATATTCTTGCCCTTAGAGACTCCTGCTCCCCTGTTGTGCCTGGACAGATTTGACCTTGGAGATTATCCAAATGCACAATATCTATGTTCCTGCGGCTCTGTTCAGAAAGGGCTTGTCTGCATAAGCAAGGTAATGAGGAAAAGGTGATGTGTAAACCTCTAGTTCATGAATTGCCTGTATGGACAAAAAGCCATGTGAAGAGAGTTAGTTAATATGTTAGAAATTCACATATATTTGCACAATCTTAAACAATAGCTCTTCATGCTGAGACTAGGTCTCTATGCAGCCACACGAGGTTTAGCTGTGGTCTATATCCTACCCTACTGGAGAATGTTATGAAAAGATAGCCAGTTCTGTCTGTGCTTGAGTGGTGATGAAAACTGATGTGCTGGTTCTGTCTTAGCTCGTGCTGTTAGCTGTATAGTCAACCACCAATTCTTCAGGAGCTACTCTGTGGTACTCACCCAGTGCCCAAGATTTACAAATTTTCAGATACGATGTACTTTGAGAGCTACCATAGTTCACTAAGATTTTTATTGTCCAACCTCAAGACACATAGACCCCCTGAAAAATTAGATACTTTTCAACTTTGCCTAAGCTGCATGGGAAGTAGTTTAGTTCTATTGATGTAATTTGTTTATCACCTCTGGTGTGCTGACACCACACTGCAAATGTTTGTGAACTGAATATTTGAGTGGTCAAGTGGATTAAATTGGCAATGGGGAAATGAGCATTTGAAATAAAGGTACAACGGCCTCATCTTCAACTAGTGTAAACTGATCCATGATCAAATCTCTTAAATGCCTTAGCTTCTTTTTGTTAGTTTTAGGTTTTGTTGTTGTTGTTGCTTTTTCATTGTACATGCCATCTTTAGTAAATCTTTTCACAAAACAAGCCAAGCCCTCAGTTTACAGAGCCAGCTTTCAGTTATCTTGAATTTCTTTTTGCTTCCCAGCAGAAGCAAACAATGCTCCTTTTATGAAAAAAGACAGATCTAAATGTCACTTATATGACAAGTGGGGTCTTTGAAGATGAGTCAGAACTGACCTTCTGTTTGCTGTATCCGGACACCTCAGTACAAACACAAATGTTCAGAAAATGTAGGTTCACATATGAATCCCAATGCTGCATGGGATCTTTCTTTGTGAAAAGCAAATAAGCAAAGCACACTTAACCCTTACCTGCATCTAGGTAGGAAAGCATGAAAATATAATTTTCCAGAATTAAAACATATGCATTATATAATAAAATTCAAATAAAGTGATTTTTTAGTTCTTTATATTACAAATATATTAAAACTAGTATGGGAAGCCATTGTAATTTTTTCATTTGAAGTGGAAAATATAATTTCATAGATTTATGTATAAAACTGACATTTTATTCACCGAATATGATATACAGTTCTAGTGTTTTATAGAAAAGATTGTTATTATTGTTAACACAGATGGCTCACTTTTGCTTTGCTCTATAGCTATACATAAATAAAATAAGGTGTCTTGAAAGTGCAGGCAAGCTGTCAGGAGAAGAGTATCAGAAAAAATATAGTTCTGCCAGTCATTTTTAAAAGCGAAGTTGCATTTTTTGTGGACAGAAATTACCTGAGATGGCAGATGTGCTAAAATTTGCTGCTGAATCATATAGTACTGCAAGACCTTTACCTCAGCCAAAAAATGTTGACATTTCTTGAGATGTGTCATAATCTTTGATGTATATATGGGAAAATAAGAATGGGCATTTTTCTTTCTTTCTGACTAGAAGAGGCTTTAAGATTCAAAGTTAAAGAAACAAGGTCACTATAACCATTCCTCCTCATTCCTCCTCTAAAGAAGAAAAAAGTTCAATTGAAGTTGCAATTCTCTTACAGACATTAGAAGGCAAAAATGGAAGACCAGCTCCTCTAGTAAAGCTGACAGAATCTCTGAAATGTTTGTCAAAAATCTGAGTAGGGACCCCATGTTCTGTCAGCACCCTTGGTATATAACCCCACTCATGGAATGAGTTAAGGGACTCAGTGGCATGTGTTAAGGTGCTCAGTAGGACAAGTAAGTTGAAAGTCATCTCCATCACTGATGAGAAAAGAGAAGCCTGGGCTGCCCTCCTTCACTGAAGAGCTGCTTTTCAGCAGAGGCTGTCCCTGCTGCTCCAGCCTGAGCCTGTTGAAGCTGCTCAGTAGCTGTGTCAGTACCCACACTGCCTGGCAGTCACCCTAGGCTCTGTCTCCCTTCTCAGAGGAGCAGCCAGGCCTTGCTCTTCACTGACACCTTCACCTTCCAGCCTTATGTCTCCACTATTGCAAGAGTGTCACTATGTGCTAAGCCTGACAGCTGCTCTGTGCTCCCCAGTGGGAGAACCTGGGACTCCACACCGTACTTGCTCTTGAACTGTGCTTGCTCTTGAGCTGTGCTCGGGCGTCCTTCAGTAGCAATGTTTACCTGTTTATATATGTCGTCACAGTCCTAATGTTGCATGGTTAGATAACTGAAACGGATAAAAAGAATGTGAGATTACACAAAAAAAGAAGAATTAGTGAAAAGTCGTGAATTTAATTATTTATGTTTTAACAACCCCCAAACAGATGTTCATGTCTGCAGGAGAAGTATCATATGTGGAGCCACAGATTATATTAAATGTCTTGATTATGGTACCAGTTTCACAGCTAGCCCAGCAGTATCTTTTACAGGAGACAGCATGGCTACAAGCACTTAGATCATTAATTTTAATGTGGCTTCCAGTAAGATGTTCCCTTCAAAATCATTTTTCTGAAAAAGCAAAGATTTACATAAACTTCAGTTTGGGGAAGAAAGGAAAGTAATTTCAGAAATGAAGATATCTGAATAAGGTTTACAGTTTTAACTACAAGATCATACCATTTTACTTCAGTAAGATACAAAAATCCAGAATATTATGTCAAATTAACTAGGCAAACTTTGGATCCAACTGACAATGTCTGACATCTTAAAAAATAGCAAGTTTAATAACAAAACTGTTTTAGAAACAATGAGAAAATATATTAAAAGACAACCCAACTTTTGAGTTTCCAAAGGAGAAAGGATTTTTGATACATGCACAGGGACTGATGGCACAGATAGGTGGTAAAAGCACTAACAGCACATTTTCAAACTACTTGAATGCATTTTAAGTAAATGTCAAGGTTCTGAGTTTGACAGCCCAAATATTTTAAGCTTTGTTTTTTTTTTTTCTTCAGCTTCCAAGTTTTCATTTCATGCTTTTGGAGAAATATCTCTTAAAGTGTGTGAACCAAGACGGAAAAATGAAGTCTGTCTGCTTACAATAAAAGCCAAATTTTCTAGTTTTCCTATACTTCATGTTGGTTAGTGTCCGTTGATGAATGTGTACCAGCTCAAAATGAAATACTTCCTTGTCGCATTCATCCACATCATTAGGAAGAAGCTGTCAGCACACAGTAGTGTTATTGGATCCTATGATTATGGCTTTCTGCATCAGAGGCACTTTTTTTTTTCCTTTGTGCCTTAATACCACTGTACTCATTTTAAAAGTGTTGTTTTTCCATCCTTCTGGATCTGCTCTGGCTCTTTCATCCTTTCTAGTATACCACCCTTCATTTTCTATTTTGACAGCTCAATTTTTAATACTCTTGAGTTTTTCCTCTGTGTTGCAAGCACCTATCTTCGGGCCTTGGGTTGTTTCTTACTTCTTGTGCCTGCAGGGGTCCTGAATAATGTCTTTCCTCTTTTAGTTTATAGCACTCCTAGGCCTTTCTGCACGTTCTTGCTTGGTGTCCCCACTCAATCCTGCAGACCTAGTTTCAGTTCTGAACAGGGTATAACTCACCTCAGGTTCATGCCAGTGTAATACCATATGGGGGTGCAGTGCTTAGCTAGCCACAGGTACTCAGCGCACTGATTCTGTATCACTCACAACCTCAGTCAATTTTGTTAATAATTTATAAAGCACAATACCAAACATGACTAAAATCAGGCCATAATCTCTACTTCTATTGTCCTTTTCTCATTAAATTTTCTATTCCACAGGTCTTTTCCTCATCTGTATTTCTTACAAACTCTTACTTGTTTTTTCTTGCTCTTGTAAAATCTTGTTAGCTGTTGTAGTAATGACACCCATTTATATGGAGACATTATAGGTAGTCAAGAAGCGTTTCAATATATGAAATTTCACTTCTTTTTTTTTTCTTTTCCAGCTGTTGAATTTAATAATACCAGTGATTTGAACTGCAATGTTTTTAAGAATTACGAAAGAAGTAGAAGTAGCTGCCTAGACATTAGATGACAATGCCCAAGGAAATAAAATCGCAGAACAAGAGGATTGCTTGGGCTAGAAGGGACATGATCTTATTAGTCAAACCTCCTGATCAAAGCAGGGTTGATAGCAAATTCAGAACAGGTTGCTTAGGTCTGTATCTAACTGGATCTTAGAAAACTCAAAGGACAGAGATAGCACAGCTATCCACTGGTGCAATTCCACTGCTGGATTGTCCTTGAGGTGGATGTTTCTACTTTCTACTCCAGGCGAGAACCTGTCCTGTGTTTTTGGAAGCCAACATTGCCAGGCTGCTCTTAGGTGCCCTCAAGGCTGTTATTTCTCTGGCTGAAACAGCTCCAGTCCTGCTGCCTCTTCTTGCGGGGTAAAGGCTCCAGCAGCACCATTTTGGTGGCTACCTCTGAACGTATTCTAATGCAGGTATCTGATGAACCTTGGGCAGAGACAACAATCTGTGGGTATCCCCCAGAGCTGCTCCCTCACCCTGCTGGCCCCAGCATGTCCCCACTTTGTTGTCAGCTGCACATTTGATGTACTTGCCCTCTGTCCCCTCCTCTGGGACACTGGTAGAAATATCAAGCAGCACAAGTTTCAGGATAGGCCCTGTGGTACCCTGCTTGTTAACTACCAAAGCACGAACATATTTTCCTTGTTTAGACTTTTACTATTAGTGTGACAGTGGAAGCTCTTCCTCTTGCCCCTGATATTAATTGCAAGGTTCCAACTTTGCCAGTCTTTGGTTTTCCTGACACTGTCCCTGCATGCCTAGGCAGAGCTTCTTCTATATTTCTCTTTTGTTGCCAGTCCCTGTTTCTACCTCCCATACACTTTCCTTTTTGAGCACAGCTGTTGTGAGTATCCTGTTTGTCCATGTTGATCTCTTGCTGTTCCTATTCCTTTTTCCATCAAGAGGTATGGCTCTCATGAATGAAGGATGCTGTCCTAAAGACCTGCCAGATTTTCTTTGCCCTTCCATGCTGCCTTCAATGGGACTCGCCATATCAGTTTTGCCCAGGGTCTGTGCTCTGCTGCTTTCATTCCTCTCCCTCCTCTGGACCTCAAAGACCACTGTTTCATGTTTTACACAAGCACTGGTTATCACACCCACAACAAGATCTTCCTGATTAGTGAATGACAGATCCAGTTGTGTGCCAGCCCTGGTTGACCCTCTGAGTACCTGTATCCTTGATAATCTCTTGATATCTAGAAATTTTATATAGAAATTTTCTTGACTATGCTGCCTTGCCAGCAGGTGTCAGGGAGGTTAAAGACTCCCATGGAGGCCAGGATTTTTGACCTGGACACTTCCTGCAGTTGTTTAAAGAAGGCTTTGCCCACTTCTTTACCCTGTTTGTGTGGATACCCTCCCACCATGTTGTCACCATTATTAGCCTGGTCATGAGTCACAGGCTTCCACATAACCTGTAATGCATCTCATTAAAAAGCACACATTTGAACTCTTCCTTCACATACAGGTCAACTCCTTCCTGCTTGTCATCCATGCCTGTCATTTCTGAACAGTCTGTATCCCATAATCAGAGAACTCCATAACTGTGGAGTGTCTCAGTCGTTTTAGTGGTGGCACAGCTCCATGATCACATGTGGAGCTCTAACTCCTCCTGCTTCTTTCCAAGCTTATGTTCATTTGTGTGCAGGCAGTTGAAAAACTTGAGTTTCTTTTCAATCTGTTTTATAATTTTCAAAAACTGCCTTGCTCCCACTCTCTGCTTATATGATAGAATCATAGAATCATTTTGGTTGGAAAAGACACTCAGGATCATTGAGTCCAACTGTTAACCTATCACTGGCACTAAACCAAGTCCCTAAGAACCTCATCTACATGTCTTTTAAACACTTCCAGTGATGGTGACTCAACCACTTCCCTGAGCAGCCTGTTCCAACGCCTGACAACCCTTTCCATAGAGAAGTTTTTCCTAATAGCTAATCTAAACCTTCCCTGTTGCAATCTGAGGACATCTCCTCTCATCCTGTCTCTTGATACTTGGGAACATAGACCAAAACTCTCCATACTACAACCTCCTTTGAGGTAGCTGTAGAGAGTGATAAGGTCTCCCCTCAGCCTCCTTTTCTCCAGGCTAAACAGTCTCCATTTCCTAGCCGCTCCTCATAAAACATGTTCTCTAAAGCCTTCACCAGCTTGGTTGCCTTTCTCTGAACTCTTTTCAACACCTCAATGTCTTTCTTGTAGTGAGGGGCCCAAAATTGAGTACAGTATTCGACCTCTGCTTTGTGAGTTAACTGCAAACAGCTGTCATCAACCTCCCTTGTACTTAGTTTAAAATCCTCCTCACCAGGCTGACACGCCTGTTGACAAAGATACTCTTAATCCACTTTGTCAAGCAGATCTCATCTGTGGTCTAACTTCCTCGGAGAGTGACCCATGACATAAAAGCCAAAGTGCTGCCTGTAACACCAGCCCTTCAGCCAGCTGTTAATTTACAAGTTTTGCCCTTTTTTCCTCAAGCCTTTCCTTTTCATCTGTAGGATATAGGTGAACACTACTCAGGCTTCCACTGGTAGCTGTCAAATCTCATGTTTGCCTCCAGAATTTTTAGTACCTTTTTATTTATTCCAAGTGTCCCTTGACGGTACAGTTGTTGCCCATGTGGATGACCAACAAGAGATATTAGTTTGACACCTGGACAAATCTTGGCAGTATCCCTCCAACATCCCAGATGTGAGCATGTGGCTATCAACAAATCCCCTGTGACAACACGCCAGGTCAGCTGACAGGTGTCCCATTCCCTGCAGAAAGGTATCTCCAGTCACTGCCACCTCCCATTTCTTCTTCCTGTGCTTGGTGCTTAGGTGTGATGGGCTCTGAAAACAACTTTGGTAGAGTTTGATCCTCTTTCCTGACTGGATACTGCACCAGTTGTGAAAATGAAGTTTTCAAGGCAGATAGAAAATCCTTCTGCTTCTAGGTAACATAAACTTTTAACCTCTTCCTTCTTGGGAGTCTCCAGTCATCACTTACTCAAGTGCAGCCCAGACTTTACACTTAATAATTTGTAACATACTTATCCCCTCTCCTCTCCCATTGCCAAGGTTCAAAGATTTTACTGTAAAATGCAAATAGGCTTCTGAAGAGTCTGGTGTTGTTTGCACTCAAATGTTTTCATCCTGGATTAGCTCAGCATCTCTTGTCATAAAAAAACTGAGACCAACAAACCAGGCAGCACTGAAGAACAGCACACATGGCCAGTTAACCAAGGTCACTTTCTCTCTGAAATAAGTCTAGATCTGGAAACTAAGATCTTGCTCAGCTGAATGGTCATATTTTCTTCATCAGCATAGTGCTAAAGGCTTTTTAGTACATTTTCAAAGTAGGTATAGAGTCTGGAGTCGGAGGACACACGTCTGTTTGTTTAGAGTATGAGAACACAGTATTCATTCATAAGGTCCATTTCTGAACACATTCAAAGACATATGAGTGCAACAATACTGCTTCACATACTTTTATTCTTGTGAAACAATACCTTAAAGAATCATTAAAGGTCAGGTCCAGGAAACAGATCCTTCAGTTCTGTGCATTTGAATAAACACATTACATTTTGATGTTTAGGCTATTTCTTCTAGTTTAGCTAGTGCATTCTAATAGCACAAAGCAAGGCTAATGTAAAAGAGAGCAAAATTCAACTTTTTTTTTTTTTTTTCCTGAGAAACTGTGGGGAAAAAGAAAAAAGGGGAACAAAAAAAAAGTCTATCATGTTATTGTTTTTCTAGCATACAATAAGCAATAAGCAGTCAAAACTACTGTCTCAAAGCCAACAGTTATACAGATTTCAGGAAAAGATGCTGGAGTTTCATTAGCAGAACATGTGGATGCAGAAGAGTATGAATTTATAAATAAATTATGAAAATACAGGGCAACAAACAATACTGACATCAACTGATATGAAGCATCAAATTTCTGTTTATAATTGGAAGCACACCCATTGGGAAACTTACTGCTGGAAGTCTTTTATGCAGATTAGAACACGCAGTGAAACCGTTACAAGGTGCTCTTACTGATGTATATCATCCAAATCGTGAAAGTATATTACACGTAAATATCTCATTTATCTTAGTTGTACAAACTTCAGGTTTTGGCAAATAACTTCTCACTAGAATTGGTAAGCACAACTTATGGTTGGCCTGTTAAATAACCTTAGTGGTACTGTTAAATAACCAGTTTGCTGTAGTGCCAGTCTCAGATAGCGCAAATCAACATAGTTCCATCGGTTTTAACAACAGATAGAATTACAGTGAGCCTGAGGCAAGTTACATTGAAGACTTGGCTTATTTTGGTAGGTTAACCTTTAGTAGGCTTATTTGCTGACTTAAGCACCACAAAAGTAATACTTATTGTTACAAGAAACTGCACTGTTTCCCAGTTAGTTCTATTATGTGTTGTCCTAGTCTATGTTCTCTCCCTTTTTGTTAGAGAATTGAAAGTCAAACTGACAAAGTCAACATGAAATTCCACTTAGGGCGACCTTACAGAATTAGAAATACCATTCTGACGTATACAAATAAAAAGATTTTTTGTGTGGTTGGATTATACATGAGGTTTCTACAAACTCCTTAAATTGTTCAGTCTCCTCCTCATGTCTTCCCTTTGTTGTGCCGGGTTTTGAAAGCCCCATACTTACTAAGATATATGCTGTACATAGCACAATCTTCTTAATTTTTCTATGGAATCATGTGGATACTATACTTTATCCTACTGTAAGACTGAAATCTGGACTATTGATAATTAAAATAGCATTAACTAGTAATCTGTTTTATTAATAATTTTCTCATCTTCATGCAGCAGACTGAACGATGTTTTTCTCAGATTCCTACTAACCACTTTATTTATTTATTTATTTTAAAATAAGGCTAATTCTGTTTTCATTGAGAGAAAATGTATATTAATTTTCTTGAAAGCCAGACCAACTATAAATTCATTTATAGTAAAAACAAATATGACGAATGACAGGATTTGTCTTTGAAGTTCTGGATAACTTGATTTAAAAGAGAGTATTAAATCAAGTCAAATAACATTTTAGACTAATTGATATTGTTTTTCTTAAAGTACCAAATTTTGATAATTAGTCTCAAATAGGCTATAAAGAGTTTAAAGCAGAGTAAGAAATTCCAGTTATATCTTCTTCACAAAATGTGTTAAATATTGTCCCATTCAACTAAACAAAAGTTTTAACCATTGTGCTTAAATGTGTGGCATAATAATACTAATAATTTCTGAATGTGTTCTCCACATTCTCTCGTATTTCTTATGCTGGGATGGTATCAACGAGCTTAAGTATGTCTGAAAGATGAAGTTGCCCTGCAGTGGCTTCTGGAAAGTAAAGTGTAGAATATTTAGTGTATGTCTGTAGTTCAAGAGTTCACCTTCAACAGGGAAACTTATACAAGTGATTGGAGTCTTTATTACTTTCACCAAACACAGTCTAGTGCCTACAGAGAGATCTGCAGTTTCAAAATGATGCAATAGAGGTGACAAATTACTGCCTACAGAGAAATAAGTGAGACCAGGAAGAGTGTTGCAGATAGGCATAAAATGAAAATAAGTAGTACTTGTCTAAGAGTTTGAAATAGCTCCAAAATATCACGCATCACCATTGCCTCCTGAAGATATATGTAAGATTTGAGAGCAGTATTTCAGGGAAACAGCTGAGTGACAAAAACGGAAGATTGGATAGAGCTTCCAGAAAGTAGATATTTTTTCCCTGAATTCACAGATCAATGCATACAATGAAGGTGGAGCAGTGAATTTCATTTGTAAGCCACTGTTGATGAAAACTGATTTTTTTAGATGAAGACACTAAGGTATGCTGTAGACCTAGGGACAAACTTGCTATTAAAACTGGCTTTGTGTTGTGATCATATGCAGTGATGATATCATTTTGATTGACACACTACAATGGCAGCTGGGCAACGTAAAACTCTGAACTTTAATATAGGAAATTGTCTAACATACTTTCATATGGTCATTGAACCCACAATGTCTGTCAGTTAGGTCTGGAGGAGGTGTCTGTGCACATAGAGATTGAGTATGCAGGAATCAAGGTGTGCATCACTAACAACACCGTGCACCTGCCACCCTGCCCCATAGTCTCCTCTATCCACCTGCCCAAGCAGCGTTCAGGAAATTCCTTCTCCTCTGCCCCACTCTGAGAAGCTGCTTTTCAAGAGGGCTAGCATTACATACTTTCTTTTTATTGTAGATATATTTTGGGTGAGATCCTGAGCTACTGAAGTAAATGGAAGTTTTGCTACTGATTTAAAGTCAATAACAAAAAGCCATAATCCAAACAAACCTGAAGTAAAGTAAACCCAAAACAAGCCATCTGATTCTGTTGATTTATATTATCCTCTTTCCTGCTGTCTCAGATCAAATAATCTTCAAGGACAAAGACAGTGTTTGTCTAACACATTTAATCCATTAAAAAGTACCATGAAATTGAAGGCACAAGAAGTCAGAACATTTTTTGGAGTGAACTATCACAGCCCCAAAAATGATACTGTCCAGGATGTGGCCATTGATATCCAAGAAGCTACAATGATTTATATTTAGCGAGAATCAAGTCCTCTTTGCTCCAAGAAACTGAATCTGTGTTTTCCTCTTTGCTGAAATGGTTTTCACTGTTTGCTTCAAAAACAATCTTCCAGCATTATGAGGTGAAAGACCTGCTGGATTATACTTACTGTCAGGCAGCATTTTATTCCAGGCCTTGGACATGTAAAAAATACTGGCATAAGATTATTTTTTTCTTAAATTTGTGTTATTCCTTGATGACCTGTCATGGAGGCACCTCAAAAGTCAATTTTAGGCAGACAACAAGTTCCAAACCAAATGTTTTTCTAGCTGGAAATTTGTAGCAAATACATCAACTACAAACAGTTTTTATACAATCATTTAGCACTCTGACAACATAAAATACAGGTTTGGATATCTTGCTGCGGTGCGGCAACATAAGAATGAATATCCACAACGTGCATGCATACACTCACAAGAAACAAAACTAGGGGCCTTTCACTCAAGGGTATCCAGAAGAAATCGCTGCCTGCGTTAGGTAAGGGTTCCCACTTGCCTGTGTTAGGCAACGACTCACTGAAGGATATATCCAGCAGAGAAAAATAACCACTCACCACAGGAGGAGGTGAGGCGCACTCAATCCCAGGAATTTTCCTTAGATGATATCTCAGTCTAAGGGGAGGGCTCCAGTTCACAGACCTGATGCTCCAAGAAGACCACTCAAAGGGGATCTTCGGTGGGGACCCGGTTTTATAGCCTGGTCAGATCTGGCTGTGGTCATTACTACATGGTCCAAAAGCTTCTCAGCTTCCCTGGGCATGTCCTTTGTTGAGAACTTGACTGAGGGTCCCACTCCTCCTGCCTTCCCGCCCCCACTCCCAACCCCTCAGCCAGGTGTAGGTGGAGTCACCCTGCCCCTAGGTGAGGAGGTTGTGACTGTCAGCACCATCCTAGGTGTGTAGGTGGGGACAGGCACAGTAGGGCACAAAAAGTGCTAAAGAGCCATTAATTGTCCCATTGAAGGCTCTGGATCCTGGGGGGATGTGCAACCCCCACATAGCTGCATAGGCTCTGGTCTGAGGCAAATAGTGCACCTGGTAATAATGATAATATCTTAAGTTACGCAGGTAAACATACTTTGTGGAGAATTACTGTACCAAGTTAATATATTATTGCTTTATAAATTACCTTTAAAGAGCAATTACTGATATATTTACCAAATAGGTGGAAAATAGAAGCTTGGTGCAAGGAAAGCCACATAGCTATTCATAGAGAAGACACAGGTAACAAATAGCTGCTGTCACCAGGGTCAATACTTTTTCCAGAGTTCACTGAAATTGACAGCAGTCTTTCCTTTGACTTTGCTGAACTATAGACCAGGTCCATCACAACTGACAGAAATTAATAATATGCAACCACAAATGGCTTGCTCTAAGAAGGAGAGTGTTAAATCCCCTCTGCCAAGCTTTATGAGTTAGCTTAATAGCTTCGATGAAAACTGCTTAACTTTTATGGGTTAAATGGATGAAGATCTTCTGGTGTTAAGTAAACTTTGTGATATTTTTTGTCATCCCAACAGCTTTGGAAGTGTTTTCAGTTGTTGAATTAGAAGTGGATGCTGGTGCACTAGAAACGAAGACTAAAAGGCACACATCAAATGATTTCTGATTAGAGGAAAAATAGGTGCTTGTTATTATTTTTAAAATCCATATATTGTCATACAAAGCATTTTTTTACATTTTTACAGCTACTTTAGACCAGGTCTTACAAGTCAGTCAAAACATATGAGGAAAAGCAAGGGACGCTGCTGTGAATGTTAATGATCTAACAGTGGCGATCTATCCTTTAAGACCAACAATTGCCACTGCATGGTGCTAACTCTTTACTTATTGGAAGAAATAACTGCAGATTCATTTTGAAACTGAAGTTCATATTTGTTGTTTATGAATATCCAAGTTCTTGTGACGGTTTTGTTTCTAGAAAAACGGCAGAGTCTTTGGTCAACATTAGTTTGAACAACTGTATTATACCCATTTAATGTGTCTCAGTATTTTCAATCAAATAGGATAGTACCTTTCATTTCAAGATGCAGACTGTTTTATGGTGTTGCTACTGAGACATTTGTTCTGAAAATGGGGCAGTGTTTCATTCCATTTGTGACTGAAGTTGATATATGTTAAGAATTGATCTTAAGGAGTACTGAGTCCCATAACTCTAACTAAGCCCTTGGGAATTTCATTACTGAGCAGTCCTGAAAATTCTCACTAATACTTGATAGCATCAAGGTCACAGATCACATCTAAACCCTTGATGTACCTGCTAATCTGTAGAAGACACATGTATTATCTCCTAGTGTGTATTATGAACTATTTTATTAGTCTGAAAAAAACTTGTTTCTTTTATAAGTGTATTGACCACTGCAACACAGTAGAAACTCTATGCATTAAAATCGAAAAAGCTAGGAATACAGTTTTAACTTCTCTGCATACTTACTCCATTTCTTAGCGTTGTCTAGGTGGTTTTAAGATTCTACTGTGATTGCATTTCAAAAGAAAATCTCCCTGAGCAAACCAGAAAGAAATGCTGATGCATGTTCTGTTCTTCGAGCAGTTAACAAAAGGCAACATGATGACATATTTTTGGTGGTGAAACTGTGTCCAGTTGCTCAGAAACCCTTAACTGAATGAAGATTTTAAAATCAGACAGAACGCAGTAAATGCTAAACCCTAGGGGGTCTCACTTCGCAGAAAATATCGACTATGAAATCTGATTTCACTACTAATGGCCAAAACTGTGTGTGTGCATTTCAGGCAAGGATCACAGACTGCTTCTAAATGCTGTGAGCACTAATGGCTCCAATATGAAGATTTACTGGTATGTCACAGATATCCTTTAAAACTCCATAATATTTTCTTTTGACTAGGCAGCTCTATGATAACTTCTGAAAAAATGACCAAGCAAAGAACTCAAGAGGATCAGACAAGCATATGGGGCAAATATGTGTCTAGTGAGGGCAGTCATATGTAGTTTTAGACAAAGCTGAACTATTTGATGAACAAAATATTCCTAAGAAGGGGGATTGCTGCAAATGCATCTTCAGTTTTTCAGAGTAAGTTGATCTTTTTAGGTAATAAACTTTCTGTCATAGATTTGTATCAGACATAAATGAGATGACATTTAGGCGTAGTTTGTTGTTTGTATCTATCTGAATTTTTTAAATGAACTTGTTGGTATGCTTTTTTGGAAGAAAAAAATATGCTCTCCTTAAGATTGTTGTATTGATATGAACTTCCAATAATTCTATTCTCTCCTCTTTCAACAAGGTATTTTATGAAGTTTTTTTGGTTTTTTTGTGTTGTTTGTTTGCTTGTTCGTTTGTTTGGTTTTCCCTGGGATTGATGTGAGGTTGACCAGCCTAATTATTATTCACTTTTTCTTTTGCATGCTATTTCACCATCAGCGTACCTCCAGCCTCCTGGAATCTCAGGCAGAAATGATCCCTTGCAGAATTTTCAGTCTTGTTTTTAATAGCAATACCTATTTCTTTTTGAATCTTGCAAAGTTCTTCGTACCGGGAACATCCTGTTTCGATGAACTGAGATACTTACATAAATTTTGCACAACTTTTCAGTGTATATAAAGAACACTTCCTGTTCATCTAGGTATAGACCTGAATGCAGGGAAAACAATGACCTCATCTCTAAACAAAATATTGTCAAATGCAAGAAATATAGACAATCTCACAAAAAAATTGTATCTAGTAAACAAAGAAGATATTTCTACTAGTTAAAGAGAAAAATAAAATTTATTTATAATGTTGCAGTTTCTTTACACATTCTAAGGTTTTTTGAATGCATTACAGCATTTTGGAAGTACTAAATCTTTCATTTTCCAGATGAAATTCCTTCTCTTGGTTCACTCTGTAATCTATGCTGTTTCCTCCCATAAGACTGCAAGTGCATCAATGATATTTCATAATGCATTTTTAAGGCAGGGTGTGAGTGGCACTGGGCTTGTTGTTAAATTGTTCAATTAATTTTTATTATTATTGTGTTTAGAAGCCTTGTCTAGGGATTAGTGATGCCAAATACGGTAAAAAAGCAGAGAACAAAGTCAAACCTGACACAAGATAAGAAACTGTAGATGTACAGAAGCAGAAAAACCCACTTATACAGGACAAACATTGCTTGTCATGCTAAAAAGGCATAGCTCCAACAGAATAGCAGACTAGCTATTACTAGTGTTTTTAGTGTACATTGCGTCTAGGAAAATTTGAAGAAAATATTATGTGTGAGTATAGGTGATCCTGTCAAGTCTGAACGACAGGCTATGGAAAAGCATAATGTATTCAAAAAAAGGAAAATTATGTCTGACTTTGCGGACAGATAAAAATAGGTGACATGATCATTCTCGATGATGGAGAAAACATGGTCAGTAAGGAGGGAAATAGACAATGAAGGTTCTTCCAAGGGAAGAAAATTGTGGGGTTTTTTGTTTGTTTGTTTGGTTAGATTTTTTTGTTTATTTGTTGATTTGGGGGCTTTTTTTNAAAAATGCCAATATGAAATCAGCAAAGACCGTGTTACATTTGAATATCCCTCCAAACTGAAAACTTCGTATGTTCATATTGAAGACAAAAATCTCCACAACCATCACCCTGCAGAATGGTTAAATGTAAAACAAGGTTGCAAATAATGTAGAAGGTGTCCACATGCAATACAGGAGAGTTTGATTCTCAACTTGTATTAAGTGTTATTCACTGTTGTCCCCAGAATAAGTAGTAATAACTTCTGAGTTCGTTTAGATAAATGTTTCATTGTGCACTACAGACAGAGAAACACAACATTTATAAAGGAGTGTACCACTGGGAATAACATTATGTATTTATGAATGTTTGAGAACATATGTCAGCTTTAGTGATGTGATTGCAGTATTAGAAAAGCTGTTCAGAAGTGTAAAAGCAGAATTAGAGTTTAAGCAAGACTCAAGTCTATCACTAACCATCTCCAGCAGATATATTAAAAGAAGGGAAAACTGTTTGTTGAGTCTGAGGAAAGCTAGATTTTTTCTCCTGTAGAACGAAGTGATACTGTGCTCCAATATAAAACCATACATGGATAACGTATACTATTTAAACATGGTTCATCGTTCCTGTAAAGACAAATATAGCATGTCACTTAAAAATACCTAACAATTCTTCTCCCATCTCAGTGCTTACCTCACATATCCAAGAATGGTTATTCTCATTAGGAAAGACAAACTTGGAAAAGATGTAAATAAATCTTGAGGTCTTGATTGTCAATGAATCTTTTTTGTTGTTGTTTTCTTTTATAAAACTGAATAGAGCACTCTTAATTTTGTATATATTTGAAAATGATACTTGTTATGGCAAGATATGTCATACAGAAAAAAGAAAGGTACAACATTTCAGAAATAAAAAGTGACGTCCTTTGTAGGTGTGCTCACTGGGATATTTCCAAAAGAATGAGTTATCTTGGACTTTTGTGGCCTCAGAGTGCTCTGAATGCAGTGATGTCATTTTGGCAGTAACAGTCCATACAATAGACTTCTCACATGCAGGAATAATGCAATGAATTTAGATTGTTAGCTCAGTAAATACCAAGACTGAATGATTAGATGGGCTTGTGTAAGGCCTTTACACAATATTTCACCAATCATGCAATTTTTACATCTGCCTTCATAAGTAAACATGGTCAGAAAAGGTGGAGCTAAATAAATGTAACTAATACGTATTTTTTACTGTTACTGTGGAGAGAAAAAGAAGATTGATAACCATATTTTGTATCATCTTTCAGAAAAAAGATGTTTATCAAAAGAACAGGAATATAGAGATGCTGTCAGAAACAATTTAACTGATGTGACAGAGAATAGGACCTGCTACCCATCTGTTTGAAAACACGCCATTGAGTACCTAGGAAGCCTGGGGAAAAAAAAAAAAGGGAAAGAAGTAAGATGTATGGATGGTTTTCTTGGTTTTCTCCTTTACTTCATGAAGACCTCTTCATGAGATGTCCTGGAAATAGGATTGCTGAAGTGGTACAGATTTCATTCAGAGCACCTCTACCTTGTTGCCCTGATCTCTTCAAATTGCAACAGACTCTTGTAGCTGTATTTCAGCATTTAGCTGACACTAAAAGGCAATTGTAGCTGTGTATCAGTGATCTGCAAGAAAGCTCTGACAATTGAGAGCTACTAGCATGCTTGAATTTTGGAGGCACTGACTAGGTCAGAAAGGAATGCAATTTTCCATTTGAAAGAATCCGAGTCTTTCAATTTTGTGTGTTTTGCTAAGATGATCTATTTCTTCAGACTTCTTGCTTTTAAAGTTTGAACTGAAAAACGCTATGCATTAAAGAACAGAAATACCTGATAAGGCTCAACATAATGGCCAATATAGATCAGGCATCATGGCTAGGATTTATAATGTCTAGCCGTGGATGGCAACACCTGAACTGGTCACCTTTCTCAGGAGAAAGAAACAGGTATTTTCAGAATGCAATGTATTTCATTCTAAAATAAATGTATAAAACAAATAGGATTATTTGCACTCTAATAACACCTATTTCCCTCTGAACATCACCCTGTTACAGTGAAGGTCACTGAGCAGGTTGCCCAAACACATTGGGGACTCCATCTTTGGAGATATCCGAAAGCTGCCTGGACATGGTACTGGGTAATCAGCTTCAGGTGACCCTGCTTGAGTAGAAGACTGCGGAGGTCCCTTCTGAGCTCAGTCGTTCTGAAATGCTGTGAAATATGCTTTACAAGGTGGTAAAAAAGTATTATTTGAAGAATACAGGGATGAACAACAGCTATAGATGACAATCTATCTTTTTTCTCTACAAAATCACTTATTACTATGATAATGACTGATAACACTTGCAATTTAAACTTAAAATACATACTTGAAAACATCAAATACATAGAAGAAAATGGCTGTAGGTAATTTAAGAGCCTGCAGTTTGTACTGCCTCATTTTAGATATAGGGAACAGTCTAAAGACAGTATCATAGAATCATAGAATCATTTCAGTTGGAAGAGACTCTTAAGATCATTGAGTCTGACCATAACCTATCTCTAGCACTAAACCATGTCCCTAAGAACCTTGTCTATACACCTTTTAAACACCTTCAAGGATGGTGACTCTGCCACTTTCCTGGGCAGCCTGTTCCACTGCCTGACAACACTTTCCATGAAATTTTTCCTCATAGCCAATCTAAACCTCCCCTGGCACAACTTGAGACCATTTCTTCTTGTCCTATCACTTGCTACTTAGGAGAAGAGACCAACACCCTCCATGCTACAAC
>VWYH01006009.1:98913-109332 GCA_013399365.1 Pampusana beccarii
ACTTCCCTAGTCCTGCTGGCCACACTATTCCCGATATAAGCCAAGATACTGTTGGCCTTTTTGGCCACCTGGGCACACTGCTGGCTCATATTCAGTCTGCTGTCAATCAACACCCCAGGTACTTTTCCACCCGACAACTTTCCAGCCACTCTTCCCTGAGCCTGTAGCGCTGCCTGGGGTTGTCGTGACCCAAGTGCAGGACTTGGCCTTGTTGAACCTCATACAGTTGGTGTCAGCCAGTACACTGGTATCTCAACTAATGAATTCCAAAATAGGTTAGTAATTTTAGAGGATTTTCTAATGCTTCTCAAGTCTTACTAAATAGCAAAGACCGGTAATAATTTGTGATGGGCCTGAACTATGAGTTGTGAGGCCAAGAAAGGCTCTTTGTTTTCAATGCTGAAGGATGACTGCCACTTACGTTTGAAAAAAGTGATACAAGAGTTTTCAAAGATCAGGCAGGTATCAGACTTGTAGGATGTGTTCAGTGTTATAGTTCTTCAGTTATTACAGTAGATGCTACTTTCTCCTGTGTGGGTCTCTCTAGAGGGCACGGACCAAATCTTTATCTGAGAATGGCCCAACTGTAAGACACTTCCTTGTTGGGGAAGAGACCAAGTTTTCTATAAGAATCCCTGTATTGAATTAGAAACATAAAACAAGAAACTTAAGTTAAGGAAACATACATACTTCCTGTAATGAAGAAATTCCTTTAAACACTTCTCAGTTTTACTCAGTCATATGAAAAATATTAAAAATTAGGAATGTTTGAATTAAAAGAAAAAAGAGTGACTACTTTTGTCTTTTTCCACACTTTTGATACAAGGAACATTTTTATCATATGCTTATAATATAACAGTAATGCCTAGGAAAAAAGCAGTGTTATTCATTGGAGTTATATTATTGAAATATTTATCATACTGTTCTCTTCAGTATGCTTAAGTACCTTGGGGCAGTGATGGTATGACAAATTCATATCTTACACACCTGTGAAATTCTAAGGAAGTTATTTCTGCTTTATACAAGATGAGGTAACATTAGATTCATATATTCCTGATCAAATTAATCACATCTTAGCAAATAGTTCCAGCAAGGATTGTCTTTGCCAATGTAATTCATTACCATTGTGCAAAGTCCATTTAACTCACAATAATTGTCAGGAATTATGACTATGCATCTTAAAGAAATGAAATATGTACCATTATCTGATTTTCACCTAAACCACATTGTAATAGTGGAATATTAAAAAGAATAAATAGAAGACAAACTCAAACAGTAGGCTGAATATTTATATTCTTTACAAACAGGGACAGTGATTGATATGAACAATTTATGCACAGGAAAAAAAAATACCGTTAGAGTAGCAAATTCTTATGAGAATATTTGAAATAAGCATGAAGAGTGTAGTGGAGTAACAGGTACTTTATTAAAGCATCATGATAAAGTCAGCATTGAAAGGTTAATGGTAGTGCAACCTGAGACTCCTGAAATGAACCTAGTTTGAGTGAGAGACTAAACTGGTCCTCTGTGGGTCCTAGCATGAGCAAGAAGAGAAAAATAACTATTTTTATTCAGTCCCTCATATAATGTTCTGTTCTGTGTTCCCCTGCAAGCATGTTGCTTGAGACCTGTGTAGATGGAAAACAAATCTGAATAATAGATTAATGTATGCAGCCTCTCTTTCACAAACAGTTTTTGATCAAATGCTCAGGAAACTGAGAAAGCAGACAACTAAACCATGTCTAATTTCAAATCCAAGTGTAAGCAAAAACTCGGTCATGTTGAATATTACAAGAGTGTCAGTTTAGCAGCTCTCAACAGCACAGGCTTCCCTGCATTCAGCTTTCCCATCCACTGTGTATGTGATATCTTCTCCCAGGTACTCCCATCTCCCAGAGATGAGATTTGAAAAAGAGCGAAGTTCTGTAGAGAAAGCACTGGAATCCATAAACATTGAAATATCCCACTGTTAAACTGCAGAAGATAAGAAGAAAAAGGGTAAAATAAGTTGTGTGATTATTTTTACCTAATAGGAGCAGAATGAAGTTTGAAACAAAGTATGATTTTTCCCTGATCTGAAGTAAGAAAAGAAAAAAAAGTGTTTTAAACTCTAACATGTATAGATTCTGTATAAATTAATTAAAACTAATGCTAAACAGCAGCAGAATCCAATGCAAGCTAAAATTTCTGGTAAAAACACATAATCTTGGTTTAAAGCTTTTAGAATACATTTGATTTGAAGAAAAGTTATTGGAGCTTTGCACAATGGTTTTAAACTCTGTCTCATTTTCATAACGAAATATTTCAGAGTTTTAAAATAAAAACTATTATTGCCCCACTACTTTTGTTTTTATTCTCTAATTTTGTGTAGATGTCTTAAACTCCTGAACACTGGAAGAAATTATGTGTGTTCAGATATTAAACATTTAGAGTTTTTTTGGGTCATGTGATGGCTGCAGTAGGAGATTGGAATTCTTACAGGTATTAAGACAGATATGGGCAGGCATTGACACCAGTCATGAGTTTATCTCATGGAAAAGGTTTATTACACAACAGCAAGAAGGAAACATGTGAAGCAGAATTTTTCAGTAAAAAAGTAAGTTAAGCAGTACAATTTTTTTATTATTATTTTTATGAAAGGGCATTAGAAGCAAAGATCCTTGTTTTATGTCCTATGATAAAATCTGACTTCTTTTCCATAAAAGAGTTCTCTGTAGTAATCATCAGCACTGAGGTCATCTCATGGGTGGAAAATGAGCACTTTTTTCCAAGAGATAGAACTGAGCTTTATTAAACTATGATTATAGATTGCTTGTTATCTTAGTTCTACTTTAATTTCAATCCCTAATTATACTACCCTTTTCCCTGAACAACTCTATATGTCTGACTTTTAGAGATACTGAGCATTCAGACTTCAACCTTTTTTCAATTAGCAGCTTGTTTTTTTGCTGTAATTCCAAAGCCACATTTAAAGAAACCTGTAATGTGTAATACAATATATTGTAATACAATATATTACAGACAAAAGAGCTATTTATATTTTAGACATGAATCAAAGCAATGGATGAAACCAAGCACTAAGTAAAACCAGTTAGACTCTGCTACTGTGTGAAAAAGGGCTGCTTGGGAATACGTTTACAACGTATTCATGGCTCACAGGTTAGTTTTGGAAGATGTGAAATGTATGGATGGCGTGATCAGCTTGAAACCATACTCATCACTCTAAGAAGTAAGAAAAATGAAGAGAATAATAATCCCATTGTTGTTTCCAGTGTAATAATACTACCAGAAAAGACCTGGAATATTATAATAACTATAATAAAAATAATAACAACATGAACAACAACAACAATAATAAGTTTAATTTTCAGGGCAGGTGTAATTAGATTACTTTTCATCAGGAAAAGTGAGTGCTTGCAATGGATTGTTTTCAATAGATTATCTTCTAATTTTACCACGTGGGATTTGTCATTGTGCTCGAGAATACTCCAAGATCATGAGTTCAATGGGGAACAGAATGATGCACTGTGCTCATTCTGCTCAAGGACATATCTTTCACAGAAGCAAGCAAATAGTTTTCTTGTTAAGAATATCAAAGGAAAACTGCATTTAATTTCTTATCAGACCTGCTGTGAAACTGAAAGACAAAAGTCATTCTGATAATGGCCTGAAACAAAAATACATCAGAAGAGACCATGACTGAGACATTTATTCAAACCAGCAATTCTTGCATTACAAGTATATTTCTTGTGTCAACAAAGAATACATACATGACTGTGAACCAAAGTCTCTCAGTATTTTTTTAAACAAATATAAATATAAATGAAATATGTTTTCCATATCAGATGGGAAAAAAAGGGCTTTTAACAATTATAATATAATTGCAGTGAAAATTTATACTCCACAGACTTTATTCTTTTCTCCCGTAAAGACACCTACAAAATTGAAACAATGTTTTCGTATCTGTGAGCTCACTTGCTTGAATTCATTGTAGAGGCAGGATTCTGCTAAGATGCTTTTAATTGTGTTATCAATGAACATATCCTGCTCGGTACTCGTGTCGCAGCAACTTCCTACGCAAACCCTTGCTGTATCTGGAGCTGCATCAACTCAGAGAAAACAAATGTACTACAAAGAACAGCATTGCGTCCAACAGTTCAAATTCTATTCTGAATTTCTCTTTGGGTGTAAACATAAATATATAGTCTTTATAAATGACAATAATCTTCCTGTTCACAGGAAAACTGGTGACAACAACATGGAGAATGCCGAGGTACTCAATAATTTCTTTCCCTCAGTTTTCACTGGCTGTCACTCTTCCCACATCTCCAAGGCCCTGAACCTCAAGACAGACAGAAAGAACGAAGTCTCATCCATTGTAAGACCACCTGAGGAACTTGAACATATATATACAAGTCCATGTGACCTGACAAGATGCAACCCAGGGTATGGTAGGACTTGGCAGATATTGTTGCCAAGCCGCTTTGCAATTTATTTGAAAAGTAATGGCAGTCAGACTAAATCACCAGTGACTGACTGGAGAAAACAGAAACATTATATCCATTTTTAAAACACATGAAAAGAAGGACCTTGGGAACTACTGACCAGTCAGTCTGACCTTTGTGCCCAGTGAAGCCATGGAGCAAATCCTCCTAGAAGTTATTTTGGCACATGTGGAAGATGAGGATGTGATCAGAGACAGACAACATATCTTCAAAAAAGGCAAAACCTGCCTGGCTGATCTTGTGTCTGCCTACAAAGAAATGACTCCATCAGTGGAAAAGGTAAGAGATACTAACGCAATTTACCTTCATTTCTGTAAGACCTTTGATATGCTCCCCAAAATTCTTATCTCGAAATTAAAGAGGTACGGATTTGATGGATGGACTGTTACAAGGATAAGGAATTGGCTGGATGGCCACATCCGAAGAGTATAGTCAACAGGTCAAACTCCAAATAGAAACTAGTGATAAGTGATGTCCCTCAATGGGCACGGAGAAGTTCCCCATACAGGGACTAATGCTATTTAATATGCTCATTAAGGGCATTAATAGTGAGATTGAGTGTACCCTTGACAACTCTGTGGATGACACCATGCTGAGTGGTGCACTTGATATGCTTGAGGGAAAGAATGCCACCCAGTAGGACCTTGGCAGACTTGAGAAGTGGGCCCATAGGGGCCTCATGAAGTTCAACAAGGTCAAGTGCAAGGTCTTTCACCTGGGTCAGGGCAACCCCTAGTATCATTACCGACTGGGGGAATGGATTGATTGAGATCACTCCCACAGAGAAGGACTTTGGAAAATGGTAGATGACGAACTGGACATGAGCCATCAGTGTGTGCTTGCAGCCCAGAAAGCCAATCATATCCCAGACTGCATTGAAAGTAGCATGGTTAGCAGGTCAAAGAAGGCAATTCTCTGTCTCTGCTCTGCACTGGTGAGAACCCACCTGGAGTACTGCATCCAGTTCTGAAGTCCCCAATGTAAGAAAGACATGGTCCTGTTAGAGAGGGTCCAGAGGAGGGCCACAAAAATGATCAGGGGGCTGAAATACTTCTCTTGAGAAAAAAGGCTGAAAGTGTTCAGCCTTGAGAAGATAAGGCTCTAGGAAGACCTTATTGCAGCCTTTCACTATACAAAGGAGAGCTTACAGGAAAGAGTGAGAGACAATTTTTACCAGGGTCTGCAGTGGCAGTAGAGGAGGCAATGATTTTAAACTGATAGAAAATGGATTTAAATTTGACATAAGGAAGACAATTTTTATGATGAGAATGTTGGAATACTGGAGCAGATTGGAAGTGTTCAAAATCAGATTGGATGGGGCTTACAGTAACTTGATCTAGTGAAATATGATGCTGCCTATGGCAGAGAGCTTTGACTAGGTGATCTTTGAAGTCCCTTCCAACCCAAACCATTCTACGATACTGTGGTTCTTAAGATTCTTAACTTTTTGAGTTTCCAGTGCTAACAGTTCTGTGTTTCATAGAGGGATATAATGTATCCGTATGGAAGCACAAATAATTGCATTTTCAAGTTTTTCATTATTTTTTATGTCTTACGAATTGTTGTTTTAACGATATGTATTTCAAAACTACTGTAACTATGTGGTTCATCTTATGTAGTTACAGGAGGCAGTACTTTCTGTACACGCAAGCACCCTGCCAGGTCAAGTGAGGGATCATTAAATAGCTTGCATATTTGTTTTGATGCAGTTACACAACAATTTGTCTGCTGATCACAAATTAACATTAACTCAGTACTGAGGTATATAAACATAGCTATTTCTTTTTCTTTTCACTATCTATACTGGTTTATCCCTTAAAATCATCTGCATGCACTTCCACAGTGCCTTTGGTACAAAATATTCATCTGCTGTCCTATTTCTGTTGCACAGAAGATGATGAATTATTTACATCTCATACAACATAATTTGTTTCATTTAGACATAGAATTAAATGCAGTAAAAGAAAACGAAAATACCTATCATATGATTCTGATGTGATCTCAAGGGAGTAATCTGTGCTGTTAAAATAACAATTATTAGAAATCCAACACACACCAAGTGCACATGCAGAGCAAGAAAGGAGGCCTGCCATTTCACCACCTTGCAGATGAATTTTCATTTGATTGTTATATGTAAAGAAATCCCTCTTCTAAGCTGGATCTCTTTTTTTTATTTCACTCTTCTAAACCCTCTGTGACTCCTAGGAGATCTTGAAAACCATGACCTGAGCTCATAATTCTAATTATGTAATCACTTGGAATTTTTCAGAGTAAAAATGTGAACTGCCTTCACAAACTAACACATACCTTTTCGCTATTTGTTCTGGCAATGTTATGGTTTTCTGGAAGAATAAATTGGTTTAGGTCCTGTTTCATAACCGTTCTGCTATATCATGCTCACTACAGACAAGCCAGCCATGGATTTTTGCAACCACCACCTGTTCTCCATTGTTAGTGAACAGTAGATCCGGCTGTACACCACCCCAGATCATGACATGACCCCAAACACCTTCCAGAAATCTTCACTGCTTGAAGTTCATTGCAGTACCTTGTCAGCAGGTGTCAGGGACGTTACAGTCCCTCATGAGGACTGGGATTTGTGACACAGAGACTTCCTCCTATGGTCTGAAGAAGCTTTACCCACTTCCTCATCCTCATGCAATCCCATGATGGTGTCACCCTTATTGTTGTGATCCTCTGACCCGGCCCTATGTCCTCTCACCCCCACCTCTTGCCTATCTCAGAGAAGTGTCCCATGTATCCAAGTTGCTCCTCTACAGCAAGGGCAGCCTCTCTCCACATTCTGTCTCTCCTGAAGATCTTCCACCAGTCCATCACTCAATACAGTTGTGATAGCTGTCCTACAACATCTCAGTTTTTCAAACAACATCCCAATTGCATGGCTGGAGCTCTGGTCACTCCTGTTTGTTTCCCAGGCTGCATGTGTTCATGGACATGTACTTGAGGTTGGTCCCCTTCCACTGTATTTTGTCATTCCTTCTGTCGGCACCCTTTTCTTTCCACCCCTTTCTACTGTTTGTCTCTTTACTTGACTGCATTTTGCAAACTCTGTTTTCCTAGTTTGAAGTTCTTCTGACCATGCTGGCCTGTCTCTTGACAAAAGTGCTCTTGCCCCATGTTGCCAGAGCTATCGCAGCTGTCCCCAGCAGTTCTTGATCCTCAAAGAGTCTGTGATCATAAAAACCAAAACCTTCATGTTGACTCCAGCTGATGGCACCAGTTGATGATAACCATATACTGGCAAGAATGATCTTTTCCCTTTATCTGCTACCAGGGCATTAAATCTAGTAGTGGGTGAGTAACAGAAAGCTTAGCCTGGTGAAGCATCGGATCTTGCTGTGCACAAACCATAAAACAGCACCAAGAAGAGTGAATGTGATGGTATTGGAACTCTTCCTCTACTTGCAGAAAAAAATCCCATATCTGCTGATGTGAATTGCTGTCTAAGGAGTTTCACTCCTTGCTGAAGTCTTGGATTTGTGATGCTGTTGATTCTGTCGATGATTTTGCAAGCAGTCTTTATTCCTCTGGAAAAGTGATATTCATTTTTAACATATCTTTTCTTTAAGTAGAAGCAGAATCTCATAATGGGTCAGAACATCCTTATAAATTAGAATAAGTGTTGTCGATGTAGGTTATGTGTTTTGACTTTTATTTCTAGGTTACCTGAATTATTGACATTCTTGACAACATTGTCCACTTTTCTACTAGAAAATTGCCATCCACACCCCAAATATGAATTAAAATCAAAAGCGATTTACATTGGCGTGAGGGTACTATTGTAGATGAAAAGGAGGTGAGCCTTCCATGCGCCTGCATCTCATGTGTTGATAGAGGCACCTCCAGCAGGAGTTGCAGCAGACAGAAAGTTTCAAAATCCACCCAAATACTGCTACAAACTGTACCTAGGTCACCTACTGAGCTAAATGGTTGGAAAATATACTTTATAACAATACAATCTAGTATCTTGGCAATATGCACCAAATTATGATGTAGTCTCTATGAAGCATTACTATGAAGAAAAATACCTTTATATCACACATTCTTATTTAAAAAAAAAAAAAAAAAAAAAAAGAATGGTGCATGAAAGTTGAAGGTGAACTATCTTTGCTTAAAATGGGCCAAATTACCAGATACATCAACTTCTGTTCTTCATCTCCAAGTATGTTATTTGAGTACATCTTCCAAGCTGATATCAGACGTTTTTACCTGAATATCTGGAAGGAAATAATTTATTCTCTGGCAACAGGGGTGATCCAAAGATAGAGGAAATGCTATACAACAGAAGCAGATCACTAATGTATGGCTCTTATGAGGTTATTATAAAATAAATTATTTTTTAACCAAGTTGGTATTGTCTAGATTATATCACGGATGAAGGTGGCTTTGAGGGTATCTTAACTATGTAAAATTCTGGGACCACAGCTTTATATCAAAAAAAAGCTGTTGATGATACATGGAAGATATCAGAGGAATTTAGGTAGTGGATAATATCGGCTGAAAACGGAGTATTGAAAAGAAACCTATTGGGCTTTAACCATATTTTGCTTGGTACTACCTGGTAATATTATAATACCAAATTTCATGAAACAAGCAAGCAAACAAACATGTAAGAATGTACTGATAAAGAAGGCATGCCTTGTAATGGCAAACTAAAAAACTTTTAAAGTGATTTTTTTCATGGCACCATTTAATTGGATGGTGACTGTAGCCTAGAACAAGCTACATGTGCCATGTGCTCCTTAATTTAGCATATGAAGATATATAATGTTCCTATAGCTGAAATTTGAAGATAAAGCTTGAATACGGATTAAAAAAAAAAAAAAAAAGCACAGACAGCATCAATACTAACTAACTTTTCAACAGGTCACACCTAAGGGACTGTGTCCATGGGTGACACATGCCAAAAGAAGACATCCAGACATCCGCAACAGGGTCAGGAGATGACACACACTGGGGAAGTGACACCTCTGAGTGACACCAAAAGGGCATGAAGGAGACTTCAGACACACATCCTCACTGCTTATGCTGCCTGTCACCTGCAGTGAAAACGTGGAAAGCATTGTAAATGGTGAGAACATAGGTGTGTAGGTAAGTGTTCATGTAAATGTTTATGTTCACATTTCACTTTTCACAGTTTCTGAGTCAGTGATTGGAGGTGTATGTTGGCTGACAAAAGTCAGATTAATTCCCCAAAGCAGTCTCTGACTGTGACTGTGACCAATGGTGGAAGGTACCCATTCAAATGTGCAGCTCATTCTGAGATTGTTACAGGAATGATTCTGCGAGGTACCACAATCATTATCTGCTTTTGTAAAGCTGAGAAATTTTAAAAGTCTGTTATCACACAGAATTGTCAGTTTCTCAATTCAGGTCTCTCACTCTTTCTGTTTGAAAAAAACTTTGGTCAGGAAAGCTTCCTATCTAAAACTTTGTTGGAATTGATATGTCTTCATGAAATGCTTCTACCTCAATGAGACAGTAATTTTACAACAAAAACGTGTGTTGTCAAAAGGATTCCGAATAAGATGTAGCCATGGGCAGGCATCCCTGGAAAACATGTCCACAGGGCTACATGTGATGGAGCATTGGTTATAAAGACAAAAAGAAGTGATTGGTCTTAACTGAAAGTTGTCAGATAAAAAAATTCCTATAGAAGGCCATGACGCTGAAGAGCTATAGCTCTGCTGTGTTTAAAAATTATTCTTGCCAACTTAGGGAAAATAATTCAAATTTCATCTATGTCAAGGATTAAAAGAAAGGAAGAAAAAAGAGAGAAAGAGAGAAAGAGAGAAAGAGAGAGAAGGGACAAAAGAAAGGATGAAAGAAAGGATGAAAGGAGGAAGGAAGGAAGGAAGGAAGGAAGGAAGGAAGGAAGGAAGGAAGGAAGGAA
>VWYH01006009.1:116746-151805 GCA_013399365.1 Pampusana beccarii
TTTTTTTTTTTTTTTAGTCTTATTTATTCTGAATTCAATAGTTTCATGCCTTTTAGTAACAACTGTCCTGTAACAATGCACAAGATGTCCATTTACAAACCATAAGCTTTATTAAAATCCCTTCATAAAGCTAATTGAAAGAATCATGCAAATAAAACTTCTACTATATCAGACTCTGTCCTCATTTCAGGAAAAAAGTTTAATTATAAGATTAGAGAAGAACAAAATGCTAGGAATATTTATACTTCCAGGTATAAGGAAAACATTTTGATACCTTCTAGATTCCAGTGATAGATGAATTCCATGTCTTGATTATCTCTGATCAAAATCTAAATCCGAAAAGTAATCTGTCCTATCCCAGCCCAATATTAACCAGAGTTAGCAATGTGACTGCTACCTCTGAATTAGTCTAAGACTGAGATATAAATGCCAATGCAGTGTGAGTTAAGCCACTAACAAAATCTTTGCTCTGGTCAGTACAAATCACAATAAAAATAAAGACAAGAGGTCTAAACTAGCTTTGGGGACATACTGAAACTGTTAGTCCATGTCCAACATGACAGCTGGATTGTACAGTCGACATGGTAATGTGTGTCTTCATGTAGTCCTCATATGCCTGCCTGAGTATGGTCAGGCACTCATTCTGCTACAAAATCTTAATCTGAACAGTAAGGTACTTTGATTAATAAAAAGGGCAGCAAATGCAGTTCTTGCAGAAGCATAGTTTTATTTCTGTGCAGACAATAGGCAGATCATGCAGGTATATTGGGCTGCTGAGAGGCCTGGGTCAAGAACCTTTGTCTCTTACACTTGGTCAGGAGCCAAGATGTAGGTTGTTTCAGGGTAAAAAGCCAACTGCGAACAAATCTTGCACTGCTGTACATATGTGGTTTACAGTAAAGCCACAGTTTACCTTTTAATTAGAAATAACTGGTTTACTGTATAATATTTGTATATTCCTTCTTCAAATGAGCACAGCAGTTCTATTTAGTAAAATACGCAATAAACTTTGGAAAGGAACAAAAACTTTCTTAGAACTAACAAAGCGTAAAATGTGATTCAGTTTGCTGTAAAAGTCAATGCTGTATTTCCAAATTAAAAATCCCTAGTATCATAAAAATCTCTATATCAGAGTTCTAAACTGCCTAAAAATAATTCCCCAGTAAAAGAATATATTGATTCTTTTTTTTTCCTGTTAGAGCTGTCTGCATTGAAAGACAAAGAATCAAAGAAAATACTTTAGTATGAATTAAATATGGTTCAGTGTAATACTGAGAACAATGTCTATTTAATTATTGTGCGCTTGTCTACTGTAAAATACATCCTGGCTTCACAGCAGTAAGAAATCAAACAGATGATATAAAATCTATGGAGTAAACTTCCATGGTAGACAAATCTCTAACCAGTCAGCTTGCACAGGTGAGAGTCAACCAGCTGGCTGATGGAAAAATAGCCTGTACTTTATACTGACTCACGGATGGTGGCAAATGCTCTGTGTGGGTGGCTACATCAAGGGAATCAGACCAATTGGCAGTGCAAAAGTAAAGTTATCTGATCTGCTGAATTGCAGCAAAATACTGCTTCTGGGGTGGAGAACCTGATGGTAAAATTACATCACGTAGGTGCTCACATACCCAAGAGTCATGCCACTGAAGAACATCAAAACAATGTGCAGCTAGGCTACTAGAATTGAAGTGACTCAGGTGGATCTGGACTGGGAGCTTAACAGTAAGGATATCTAGGAAGGGATGCAACATACAAATAGGCTCATGATCAAGGGGTGGACTTGATCATCGATACTGTTGCACATGTCATCAATGAACATTAAACGTGTGCCATAATCAAACAGCCAAGTGGCTAAACCTTTTTAGTGTAAAGGGTGATGGCTGAAACTTCTGTAGGGGGAAGCCAATCAGACTGGTTATATCACACTACCATGAACTTGCCCTGGCAAAGCATCATATGTTTACCACAGTGGCAGAGGCAACTGGATGGTCAGAAACATATCGTGAGACCCATGCCACTGCCTGGAATGCTGCCTTGGCCATTCGAAAAACAAGTTTTATGGCAACATTGTACCCCGAAAAGAACTGGATCAGACAACAGAACTTGTTTCTGAGACAACCTCATGAATATCTGGGCCAAGAACATGGCTTTGACTGGGTGTGTCACATCCCCTATCATGCACCACCCTCTGGGAAAACTGAACAATACAATGGACTGTTAAAAGCTACACTGAGAGCAACGAATGCTGGGGCATTCGAGTATTGGGGTACGAATTTAGCAGAAGCCATATGGCCAATTAACACTAAATGATCTGCCAGTCAGTCTGTCTCTGCCCAATCAAAATCTATGCACACCGTGGAAGGAGACAAGGTCCCCACAGTAATATAAGGAACTGTCTGGGCAAAACAATCTGGGTTATTCCTTCCTTGGGAAAGAGCAAACCTATTCCTGGGATTGTTTTTGCTCAAGAACTTGGGTGCACTTGTCAGGTAATGCAGAAGGATGGGGAAGTCCAATGTATTCCTCAAGGTGATTTAATTCTGGTTTAAAATAATCCATTATTTGATTTTTATGATGGTAGTGTTTCATGATGTTCTATGTCATCAGTCCCGTGGCTACCATATATCAGCCCCTCACTGCTAGCCAAGCTAGAGGCAAGAGGAGGAATTCATTGCAGTATTAAAACTTGTAGCCTAGCCCAAAGGTAACACCAGTGGAAAATGTAATGGATAGTCCTTTGAACTGTATAACCTATTATTTGAGTTGCATATTATAGGAAGTACTACACTGGAAACCAGTTGAAACAACGAAGGATGGACCTCACAAGAAGCAGTGCCAGTGCAGCAGTGATCTGACTTGTGCTGGTTTGGTGCCCAGTAACTCTACACAACAAACCACCTCTCCTGTCCGGAGTGAAAAAAAGATAAAGCCCAAAGTCATAGACTAAATCAATTCAGTGAACATTTTATCGATATTTATGGACATTTGACAAACATTTTATGGTGGAAAGGCTGTTTAATCGGTATGTACTGAGATACGGTAGGACCTGAGCATGATGTAAATGGTATGGAAGAAAGAGTGGAGAATGTATTGATTTGGGCTGGGCATTGGTTGACTGGTGGTGATCAATTGTTTTCATCTGCATCACATTTCTTTCTTTGGTTTTATTTTCCTTTCTCTCCCCGCTCTCTGCCACCCCCCCCTTTTTTTCTCCTACCCTTACATATTTTTTAAAAAATTATTAATATTTCTTTTTAATTGTTAAATTGTTGTTATCTCAAGTCACAAGTTTGTTTCTATCATTTACCCTTCCAGTTCTTCCCCATCCCACCAGGGAATGGGGGAGTGACTGAGCAGCTGTGTGGTGCTTAGTTGCCAGCTGGGGTTAAACCAGAACAGACACTAACAAGCCTCAGCCTTATCCATTCTCAAAGCATGTTTGAAGCAAAACTTGTGAGTCTGGTGAACAGACATTAACTGTAGGGGACCACTGGCAACTGTAATGGTGAACGCTTGTAACTACACTGGCTCTTCATCATCTCGCCAGATACTACTGGAATTTGCAAATTCACTTGCTTTAGTTGTTTTGTTGCATACTAGTTACAATATGACCAAGAAGTCACATTAACCAAATGCCTAATGCTCTATGTATGAACAACAGTTGCAGAGCTGAATTAATGTTCAGTTTTAAAAATCAGAAATAGTAACACCTGAGGATGTGAAGGTTGATATTAAAGGCAATGTATTAGAGGTACCTCTTGCCTAAGATTTTTTTTTTAACCTCTGTACAGTTTTGATAAAATTTGGGTTATTTTATTTCATATGGAATGGGTTGTGATTGTTCTTCAGGCCCTAGGGTACTTTTGGAGTAGAGATTGAATGACAAAGAAAATTATTATTGTATTTCTTTTTATTATACCGTTCTACATCTAAAACACAGTGCTGCAAAAACAGTGTACTTCAGGTAAGCTGGGCATTAAGTAATTTGATGACTTTAAGTATTAGTAATCTAAGTATTTCTTATACATTTGAAAGCTAGTATTACGTTATCTTGCTTAGATACCTACAAAAGAAAAGTGAGGAAACACTACTGTGCACTTCTATGCTTATTGTCAAAGCAGAAAAGCCTGTTTAAACAACATTTTACAGCAGTCTTTCTCTGTGGACACTCATTCCTGCTCTCTTTTTGTCTGTTCTGGCACAATTATTTGTGGGAAGCAGTACCAACCGTACGACAAAATTGACTTTACCGAAAAAAAAAGATAAAAAAAGCCATATAAGTGACCTAATTTTTCTGGTTTTTTTAAATTCATCTCGGTTCCTTGATACAATTTGCATCGTACCAGTGGAAGAACTATGTTGGGAGGTCTAGCAGAAGTACTTGCTACAGTGTGAGAGCAAGAGGTGGGAATCCCTTGAGTGGTCCACTGCCTGAATTTGGGAAAGTATTTGCCCTGTCAAATGTTGCACTTGAGGACATAATTTTATTTTTAAAAAATGCCTCCTCTGATGCAAGCATATGCTTAATTTAGGTTGAATCAGCCTCACGCATATATATTCACAAATAAGGTTGTGTGTGTTTGTGTGCACATGTAGTCTTTTATAAAGGAACTCTACCATCAGGTGAAGAGTAGAGAGTTACTTTGGAGCGGACTATCCTGAGTGTGATCACACAGAACATAAAGGATGACTAAGAGATCAGACCCAGTCAGCACGGGTTTTTGAAAGGCCGAATGAGGGAAATGCTGTGGGTGTTGTCTGCCTAGACTTTACTAAATCCTTTGACACGATTTCCCACAGCATTCTCCAGGTGAAACTGGCTGTTCATAGCTTGAATGTGTGTACACTTTGCTGGGTGAAAAGCTGGCTAGATGTCCAGGCCCAAAGAGTTGTGGTGAATGGAGTTAAATCCAGTTGGTGGCCCGTCACAAGTGGTGTTCCCCAGGCCTCGGTATTTGGGCCAGGTCTGTTCAGTATCTGTTATTGATCTGAATAAGGGGATTGAGTGCACCCTCAGTAAGTTTGCAGATGTCACCAGCTTGGGTGGGAGTGTTGATCTGCTGGAGGGGAGGAAGGCTCCACAGAGGTGTCTAGATTGATGGGCTGGGGCCAATTGTATGAGGTTCAACAAGGTCAAGTTCTAGGCACTAAACTTAGGTCACAACAACCCCATAGAATGCTACAGGCTCGGGGAAGAGTGGCTGGAAAGCTGCTTGGCAGAAAAGGACCTGGAAGTGCTGGTTAACAGCTGGCTAAACATGAGCTAGTAGTGTTCCCAGGTGGCCAAAAGGGCCTATAGCATCCTGGCTTGTATAATATCAGGAACAGTGTGGACAGCAGGACTAGGGAAGTAATAATCTCACTGTACTTGGCGCTGGTGAGGCCACACCATGAATACTGTGTTGACTTCTGGGCCCCTCACTATGAGAAAGACATTGAGGTGATGGAGCGTGTCCAAAGAAGAGTAACAAAGCTGGTGAAGGTTCTGGAGCACAAGTCTTATGAGGAGTGGCTGAGGGGTCTGGAGCTGTTTAGCCTGGAAAAAAGGAGGCTGATAGGAGATCTTATCGCTATAACTACCTGAAATGAGGTTGTTGCATGGAAGGTGCTGTTGATAGGATGAGAGGAAATGACCTCAAGCTGTTCCACAGAAGGTTTAGATTGGATATTAGGAAAAATTTCTTCACTGAAAGTGATGTCAGATATTGCAACAGTTAGCCTAGGGAAGTGGTTGAATCACCACCCTTGAAGATATTTAAAATACAAGTAGATGAGGTTCTTAAAGACATGGTTTAGAAGTGGACTTGACAGCGTTACATTAATGGTTGGTCTCAATTACCTTAAAGGTTTTTTCCAACCAAAGTGGTGCTATGATTCAGTCAAAGAGAGATTTGATAAACTGGTTAGGCAAAAAAAGCAGAGGTCAATCTGAAAAAGAACAGTCACTCAAAACCTGCTTCTTTCTTGCAGATATATAAATTAAGATACAACTAGGGTTAGTTAGTTTACTACTACTTGGAGATTTTACAGATAAATAAATTTTGGAGTATAGCATGGGTATTTAGCTGCTTGCCTCTTACAAGTCTCATATAATTAATTTCTTACTTCCAGGACTCAATAGTCAACTAGTGTTTTGTTTGTTTGTTTGTTTGTTGTTGTTGTTGTTGTTGTTTTAGCAAAAACTTCTTGAACTGTAGCAATTACAGATGCATCGTAGCTGTCACAGCTTAACAACAGATATAGAATAAGATAAAATTTACAGGTTTACTGATAGATATAACCTGAATTTCACCTAGAATGTTTTGCTCAGTGTTTGCTATGGGCTAGCTGCCTGTCAAATCTTAGAGGCAATCAGTTGGAAACATTAGACACCGGAATTTATGTCATTTGGATGTGATTTGCTCCTTTAGGTTATAGTCTTTTCACCACACTGTCTTCGTTGGTTGGAGGTGGCTTTTGGTAGTGTTTTTCATTTGTTTGTTTTGGGTTATGTTTTGCTTTGGTTAGTGTTTTAGTTTGTGTTTTGGTTTTTGCTGGCTATTTTTGAGACAAATTTTACAGCTATTTTTAATAGTTCTGTCCTAGTTGGCACTACTCAGAAAGTTTTGTCTGAGGCTTGAAAAATTGAAACTATTTTATTGGTAAGCATTTTAGTATTTTTCATGTATTTTGCTGAAATAGGGTAAGACAGAAACCGTAGTTAGGTATTTTGCCTTCGTAGTCACTACTTTCTGTACTTCGTACAGATATTGCACAGCTGCGAAATATTGAAAACTCTGATTTATGACTGATTTTTGCCTGTGACCACTTCCTTCCAGCTAGTGTTGGGGAGCACTTCTGGGAGGCTCAGATTTTTCTGCATTCACTTTCCTTGGTCCCTGTAGACCTATATTTCCTTTTAGGTGTGATTCTTTTATCTCTATTTTTTCACTGGAGCCACTGCTTCTTTTCTCAAGGTCACAGTCTTATTCTTCTTTTGGCTGTTTGGTAATGTGTTACATTCACTTTCTGCCTTCCCAATAACATATAGACCTTACACAAGACAATTTTGGCTAAATTCATTTCTACGTGTACTGAAAAATTATAATAGAAATAAGCAGCTGAACACAGCTGAAAAGGGGGAGGAAAAGGCTGTTTAAAGCCTAATTAAGGCCTTACATCAAGAGAGTCCGTACTTTTTCTTCAAACTGGATGTAACGAGATAGCCCACTCTGTCCTTCAGTTACTTTCATCCAAGGTGGATGAGCATTTCCTCAATTTCTTGGAATTGTTATGGTTTGCAGTTGAGAAACACTCCAAAGCTATCTTTTTTTTTTTTTTTTTTACATCTCACCCTGACACTGTGCCTTTAGCTATATATCTCCCACAGGGCTCAGGAACTCAAGCACTTCTGCAGTTTGCTAATCTGTTTCCTTTCACTTGACCATTCAGCTGTGACATCCCACTGTGCAAAACTCATAATGTTACACTTATTGTGAATTTCGTCTCGTATTACAGGTGTGAGAAAGAGTAAGGGAAGCAAAATAAAGAGAAAACTGAAGTAAAACTAAGATAAACAGGAAACTAAAGCCAGATTTAGTGCTTTGACACTTTTTTTTTTGCAAGACCTTTATTTTAGATTTATTTGAACACCAAGTTTCATCAAAATGTATGCATTATGAAGTGGGAGAAGTATAGTTTACCAACTCAGCATATCTTCTTTGGAGTGGGCTGTACTTCTTTATGCCATATGAGAAGTTTGAGCCTGGATGAATAGAACAGTTTTTGTTTCGTTACCACAAGACAAATATATTGACAAAAGAGAATTTTTAGCAGAAAAAAAAAAAAAAAAAATTGCACCATGTAGATGAACTGCAGTCCATTTATTTATATGAGAAGATAGCTTGGCAAAAAAGAGAAATATTGGTTCCCAAAAGAGATGTTACGAGAAGAGAGACTGTACTGCTTTTTTGCACTGTGGTGATTTGCCTGGTATTTGTCGATATGTTATATAGTCTTGATGAAACATTTATCACAGGCTTGAAAATCCATAAAAACATCCCAAAAAATCATACAGACAACAGACAAGGTCACACTCTGCTTCAAGTTCCAATTGAAATTCAGCTTGCAGTCCAATCAGAAAAGCAGGATTTGCAATGATGCTTTTACTTCCATAATTTTGACAGATAAGACATATACAGGGACTGATTGTGGCCTCTGAGTTTATCTGTTTTCTCTGCTGTAAAGCCCTTAAAAGCTAAAATCCAGATCCAGAATTCATACTAATGCAAAGGTTTGACAAGCAGCATGTGAAAGGTATGAAGGTAAAGAAGACCGAGAGGATTCGGCCCATATGGGTGACACATACTGCAGCACCACAGAATCACAGCATGGCTGTGGCTGGCACCTCTGGAGACTTAATAGTCACTCCACTGATCATTCAGGATCAGCTACAGAAGGTTGCTCAGGGCCATGCCCAGCTGGGCTTTGAATATGCCCAAGGATGGGGAATCCACACCCTCTCTAAGCTGCTTTTGTAAAAGTTTGACCAGTGTCATAGTATGAAGTTTTTTTCTCTGAGTGTTTGGGAAAAAAAAAAAAAAAAAAAAAATCTGTGATTTAAGACCCAAGTGTGGCTATGTCTCAGCGCTGATAACTTAAAAGCAAACATAATTCAACAGTTGGTATAATGTTTAAGGCACAGTGTTACAATGTCTGTGCTACAATTCTCAAAATTATTTCCCTGTTATTACATAGTTTACTAATATCTCTAGTTTATTCTTCACCTCTGGTCACAGAATGGAATAGAATACAATGTAATGTGACTGTGCAAGAAAATACATTCATTCCCTTTCTCTTTCTTCCTCATAGACTACATTTCTTTTTAGTTTGTGTGGGATGGATTTATAGGTTCAATATACTGCCATGAAGTATCCCCATTAGCCTTGAAAACTCAACACACAATCACTGTTCATTTTCCTGATATTCAACCATGGTTTATTTTTCCCAAAGTAAATGCATTTGTCCTGCTGATACACAGGAGGCTCACTTTTGTTTGAGTCATGTTTTGGTGTATTATAATCTTCTAAAATAATACATATTCACCATAATATTTAATGGAAGCTGCTGACAGATGTTCATGTAAAAACACATTCACCTCTTTGAACATCTTGGGAGAATGTGTTTTATTTCCACACAAATATTCAGAGTTGCTACACCTAGACTGTTTGCCATGTTTGCCATTCAAAACTGTCCAGGTTTTACATGCCATGTGCAATCCTTCTTGGGTGGTAAGATGCCAACTATCATACTTCAATAAAAACAGCACGCTGTAACCAGGTGCCTAGGATTCCCTTAGCAAAGCTAATACCTTTGTTAGTCTTTTTATTATGCTTCTTAAAGCTAAGTGCTGTGTGTGAAGCTTTAACAGGAGGAGTGTATTGCTGCAGAGTAAACGCTGGATCAGACACTCGTGCAACAGGCAGGTACCTCTCCCGGGCAACAATAGCATAAATGGAGTAGAATGAGCACTGAACAACACTTGGCTAATCAGAATCTACTCCATGCTTAGGTGGTCTTAAATAACTTACCAAAATAACTGAAGTTAGTCTGATTAATATGAGATGAGGCTCTGACCTGAAATGTTTGTTTAGGTAGCACTGGAATGTCACTTTGTGATGCTGCTATAAGAAAAGCACTGTCTTATAGCAATTGTTAAAAGAGAAGGAAAAAAACAACCCCCAAACAAAAGAAACAAAACTCAAACAATAAAACAACCGAACAAACAAACAAACCGAAACCCCAAGCAAGCAAGCAAGCAAACAACCACCGGTGTTAAGCACCTAAGTTCTGTAATACTTCTGAGGTCTCTTTACAGTCACTTGAGTGATATCCAGGACACTAAGTAGGAAGATGCTAGTAAGAAATGTTTATGACAGGCTGAAATTATATCCAACCTACTAACAGTCTTTACTCAGGTGTTCCGGAAGGTGTGTTCATCCACTCAAGCCAGGAACGTACTAGTTAGGACAGATGCCTTTGAGAGACCTTTCAGGGTTCATTTTTTTCTCTTTGCTGGAGTGAATAAGGAGAATGATTGCCTTTTATAATAGAAAGCTAAGAATTGTAGATGGGAGGACAGCAGCAGAAGCCATGTACCTTGCCTTTAGCAAGGTTTTTGACGCTGTCTTCCCCCATGTTCTTATATATGAAGAATACACTCACAAAGAGTGTATTACACTCTTCATGTGAGGACAATCAGGTGGGTGAAAGAAATAGTTGGATGTTTGGGCTCAGAAAGTCCTGGTTGATGGATTGTGTCCTACAACTGTAGTCTTGTAGGATGAGCTGTTGGACCTGTCATGTTTGACGACTCTATCAGTGGCCCAGGGGAGGTGACAGAGGGCTCATGCATCAGGTTTGCAGATGACACCACAGGGGACTGGTCAGCACACCAAAGGGCTAGGTGATCTGTGTCTAGTGGAGATGGTCAGGGGAGCAACGGTCTGATGGGACCCCATGAAATTCAGCAAGGACCAGGTCAAGACCTATACTGGAAGACAGAGTCAGGCAGGGATGCAGACTGGCGTTGATGGGGCCAAGTAACAACTATGAGGGGACAGCCTTGTGACTGGCTGAGCTGAGCTGGGGCAAGCCACACACTCAGACGGCAACAAGGACCAGCGATGCCTTGGATGGTGGGAGTAGGGCATGGATCTGACAACCAGGGGAGGACAGAGACTGTCCTTTCTGCTAAGTTGCTCATCTGACCACATTAGGGTACCCTTCCAGCTTCCATTTTTGTGTCACCAGTTCAAGAAAAACNAACAAAAGAAACAAAACTCAAACAATAAAACAACCGAACAAACAAACAAACCGAAACCCCAAGCAAGCAAGCAAGCAAACAACCACCGGTGTTAAGCACCTAAGTTCTGTAATACTTCTGAGGTCTCTTTACAGTCACTTGAGTGATATCCAGGACACTAAGTAGGAAGATGCTAGTAAGAAATGTTTATGACAGGCTGAAATTATATCCAACCTACTAACAGTCTTTACTCAGGTGTTCCGGAAGGTGTGTTCATCCACTCAAGCCAGGAACGTACTAGTTAGGACAGATGCCTTTGAGAGACCTTTCAGGGTTCATTTTTTTCTCTTTGCTGGAGTGAATAAGGAGAATGATTGCCTTTTATAATAGAAAGCTAAGAATTGTAGATGGGAGGACAGCAGCAGAAGCCATGTACCTTGCCTTTAGCAAGGTTTTTGACGCTGTCTTCCCCCATGTTCTTATATATGAAGAATACACTCACAAAGAGTGTATTACACTCTTCATGTGAGGACAATCAGGTGGGTGAAAGAAATAGTTGGATGTTTGGGCTCAGAAAGTCCTGGTTGATGGATTGTGTCCTACAACTGTAGTCTTGTAGGATGAGCTGTTGGACCTGTCATGTTTGACGACTCTATCAGTGGCCCAGGGGAGGTGACAGAGGGCTCATGCATCAGGTTTGCAGATGACACCACAGGGGACTGGTCAGCACACCAAAGGGCTAGGTGATCTGTGTCTAGTGGAGATGGTCAGGGGAGCAACGGTCTGATGGGACCCCATGAAATTCAGCAAGGACCAGGTCAAGACCTATACTGGAAGACAGAGTCAGGCAGGGATGCAGACTGGCGTTGATGGGGCCAAGTAACAACTATGAGGGGACAGCCTTGTGACTGGCTGAGCTGAGCTGGGGCAAGCCACACACTCAGACGGCAACAAGGACCAGCGATGCCTTGGATGGTGGGAGTAGGGCATGGATCTGACAACCAGGGGAGGACAGAGACTGTCCTTTCTGCTAAGTTGCTCATCTGACCACATTAGGGTACCCTTCCAGCTTCCATTTTTGTGTCACCAGTTCAAGAAAAACATATATGAGCTTGCAAGAATTCAGGGGAAGTCATGGAGACAGTGAGGCTGGAGACCTTGCCCGGCAAGGAGAGGCTGTGGGACTGAGACTGGTTAGGCCAGCAGAAGGGGTGGCTTTGGGGGCACCCGACAGCATTCTCAGCACTAGTGGGAGGGGATGGAGGAGAAGCAGCTGGCCTCTTCACAGGGGTACATGGCAGGAGGGTGAGAGGCAGCAGCACACTCTGAAACATGGGAGGCTCACACTGGTGTTGAGAAGCCTTTTCCCTTTGAGGACAGCCCAGTGGTAGAGTAGGGACCAGGGGAGGTTGGGCTGTTTCCATCCCTTGTCATTTCACATCCTGGCTCTGTGAATCTCTGAGCAGTCTAGTCTGAGCCTACAGTAGAACCTGCTTGGAGCAGCGGCTGTGGCTACAGACCTCCCCAGGTCCCCACCATCCTGAATTGTCCTGTGACCCTATACCTTTGAAATTTAAGTGGTTTCAAAAAAATGTTTTTGAAATATGACCAGAATCAGGTCTTCTCCTACCCAAGTACTATACTGTGAAGCTGCTTTAATTCGTTTTTCCTCTTTCCCTTCTCTCTTGCTCTTATATAGTGACTGTTTCTTTTCTAAGCAAAACTATTTTCAACAGGATATGTAGAATGTAACTTCCTTAGAGTGATCGATGTTTCCTTTTGAGAAGTGTTATTGCTTTCTGAAATAAGGGTTAAATCCCCTCACACCAACAATATTTGCAAGTGCATTCAAAAACTTAAAAGATAACTAAGATAGCCTAAAATCCTAAAAAAAAAAAAGTTTTTGAGAAATATCTCTGTTTTACTAAACTCTGGAATGGGCAATACAAAAATAATTGGCTTTTTAAGAATCCTGAAATTTCTGAAAAAGAATAAAAACAATAAATACTGATTCTTCCTATGGAAAACTGAGGGTTTCCTTGGTTTTGATGGTTATTTCTTTCTCCATATTTTTCTTTTTTTTTTTTTTTCCCTTAATTGCAACATTTTATTTCATTTGAACTTGTTAGTCTTCATGTGATCTTATTGAACACAAACCAATTTTCAATGTGATACGGAAGATGCTGTGTCTAGATAAGTTTAAATGTTATTTTTCACTCTTACTGAAGACTTTGGTTTTGATAAAGTGTAAGTGAACTTATAAAGAATAGATGACCATATTGGTGAATTTAAATGGTATTATGATAAATGATATATATAAATGATATTCAACAGAATGTTAATTTGTCTGACCAGCTCTGCATTATCTCCTTCTCAAGTTTCTACCTATTGACTTTGCATTAAACCCACCCTTGGAGTCAGAAAGCTGAAAAATTGCTCTTAAATTCACTGGGCAAAACTTCAAATAATCCAATTATGGGATAATACTCTATTGCTCAGTTTTCTAACTATTATTTTACTTTATTTACATAAAACATGAGTAGATACAGAACTGATGTGGGACTCTGATCTGAGCCACCTCTGATCTTTGCTGCAGAATGATTATTCCAATCCTAATCTAAACCAATCCATTTAGATGTAGTGGCAAATCTTACCTAGCTGCTGCAACAGATATCAATTTAATTCAATTTTCCATGGAATCTGATGTTGTTAATTTAGTTCTAATATTGTTAGTCTATATGCTATTATTCATCTGGCTTAGCTATGATGAAGTGTTCCATTTTTCTATTATTTTTGTAGCATTACAATATTCTAAACAGAAAGGAAAGATCTGACCTACAGATAGGTCATATTTAATTCCCTACCATGCAGTGAATTAAATATTCCTTATCCAAATATGTGTTGGCTGTTGTTGTTGTTGTACAGAAACCCTAGGAAACCAGGCAAAATAAACAACAATAAAATTTCTCCTGCAATTGAAAACTAAAGGTAGGTCATTTGAAACAAAAATAGGAGGACTGGAAACAGAAAAGTCTCAAACATGTAAAAGAAGATTGTTGGAATAATAGCATACTTTTGTGTACTTGTTGTTGTATTGCTTCATATTTTTATAGGAGTTGTACTGAAGACTTTAAGTGACATAATATTTATTTTCCCTCAATGGATGAAGGAATATATATTCATATTGTGAAATGTGACTTGCATTTTCACAGTCAAAATATTCAATTTAGTAAAATTAACTACCCTACAGTGAGATTTTGTGTATTGGTGGATATTGTAGAAGAAAACAGTAATTTCGTAAGCAGTTTTCTTTAGTGGTTTATTGTTTGGTTTTACGTGTGTTTACAGATGGCCAGTGTTCAGTAATAGGTTATTCATTTTCTTTTCTTGATAGAAAATTCAAATAGAAGGAACTGTTTGTGTATTTTTGTAGTTCTTAATCACAGGGTAGTTCCTCCAACTTTTGATGAGTTAAATATTATAATACTTTCGTCAGATTTCAGACTGACCTCCAAAAGGCTAAACCAAACCAAACCAAACCACACCCAAACCAAAACCACCACCAACAAAAACCACACAAAAATCCAAACCCCCAAAAACGCATAACAAAGGAAAATAAATTTAGATACTTCTGTTCTACTTCAACACTCAGTATTTTTATAGAGAAAGAAATACATACACTATAGCAATCTAGTATTTCAGTAGAAATTAAAAGTGGTTGTGTTTGTTTGTTTGTTTTTCCCGAAAGGAATTACGCAGTTGTGAATGAAGATACTAGCTGCCTACATGGGAGACATTGCTAAATGGAGAATACAGCAGAATATTTGAATGGAAGAATATTACATATCTTACTTCCTTACCCACAAGATACATATCTTAAAGAAAATCGGAAAGTTTTTTGGAAAAACCTTGAAACTTTCTGAAAAATATAATATATAATAATTTTTCATTTGGAATTTTTATAATGTATTGGAGATGAGCTCTATGGGTAATATACTACATAGGTTTTTCTCTGCTCTTTCATCTTGAGGAGGAATTTCTTTGTGAGATTTAACATGATATTGGCATATTGAAAAAAAAAAACAACAAACAGCTAGTTTCATGTAGTTTGCACTCATTTGTTGAGCTCAATGGTACTATATGTTTCTTAGGCAACTCCAGATATTAATATTCTAGTAATTACAAGCTGATGCGGGAAAATCAAAATGCTGCAACAGTAGTCTTTCAAAAAACTTAATAAAACCCACTTAAATTAGTCAGATATATTAATCTAGGGAAATCTTTGCACAGAAGCATCTCTGACTAGACCAAGTTTTTCAGTACTCACTTGTTAGTAGGAACTGAACTTCTGTTTTACACAGTGGAACAACTTCATTAGTCAGATTCATATGGCATTGCTTCTTGTCCTATGGACAAAAGACAACGATTAATCACATAAATTTTCCGTGTTTTCATCCCAACACTAAGCCAGAAAATTCCAGTGTTGTTAGGGGTCCAATTTCATCTGTCCAGAAATGAGAAAAAAAACACCTAAAATAAAAAGAGTTACCCAATCCCTTTGTTACTGCCCATTAGAAACAGTTCTGGCAATTCTTAACATCTTTGAAAGAATGTATGCTGCTTTCTTTTCTTCACTCAACTGCTCTGATATCATTGTAGAAAGTACAATGTGTTCTATAATTCACTATCTGTGTAAACTGAAGCCAAGGCCCTAAAAGCACAGAGCCTAGCATAACCAAGGAACAGAATGAAAAAATGGATGGTCTAAAACGATAGAAGGAACACCACACTGAAAGCAGACAGAAATCAATGGGTACTAGTAATATATGTAAAGGGAGAAAGAGTATATGTAGTAAAAGAAAAATAGATTAAGAGCCTGTGACACTAGGCTATATCCTGTGATTCTGAAGACCAAGAGTATTCTTGCTTCTGAATATGATAGACTGATATTATTTTTATCTACTCTCTGTAACAGTAGAAACAGTAGGCATACTTTATTCTTATGTTTTTCTCTCTACACTATTTGAAATGACAGCAAGGAGTCCAAGCTATGACAACAGAATAGATGTAGCTCCACTTTTGACTAGTATAGAAAGCAACGAAAACAACCAGAAGGTGGCAGTTTTAGACCATTTTGAAAAAGAGCTGTAAATGGCTTTGAGCATAACTAGACTCTCACTGTGTGTTCTGAGATTCAAGGTAGAAACTATCTGAAAGATAGTTTTAAATTATCTATTCAGTAATATAGTAATGGAATAAGAAGGACCTTTAAACTCAGGAGCAGTAAATTAAGCACTGTTTAGCTTTCATCTAAATACAAAGGCTACTACTGAGAAAATGACTGTTCTTTCAGAAGTTACTCAATTTACTATACAGAAATTTAGAGACAAAACAACTACATTTTCAACTAAGACATGACAGTGCCTTCAGAATCCACCAGGGCAACAGCATACACATTCTAGCTATACCTACAAATCACAAACTTTAGTCTAGTTCTTGCTATGGTTTCTATTTTTTTCAGACAATGTAACTTGGTGGATTTGTTTGTTTGTTTGTGTGGTTTTGGCTGTGTGGTTCTGATTTGTTTTGTTAAAACTTACTTTTTCAGGCTTCAGTGACATCTGGGGACGGACAATACTCAAGAAAGTAAAGCAAATTACTTGGATAAATATACTAAAGAAAAACAATTAGCCAGAGAGGCAATAAACTTTGCTTTGGAGGAGCCTGGCTTTCCAAAGGAGCTCAGTATTAGTCACCTGGAGATCATAAAGAGGTCATGGATAAAGGTATTTGGTTATGTTAGCAGACAATAGTTAATTTTTGTCTCAGCAAGACAAATTGCTCCTTTAAAGGTGCAAACCCGAGGAACAATAGTGTCTGTTTAAGTCTTGAAATATTTGCCCATGAAAACTACAACAAATTTCCAGTTTCACAGAGGAGAAGCACATGTTTGCAGGATCAGGCTATGTGGTAGGGCACCTTCACGTTACAGCTTTTCCCACTGGTGAACACATAGTACCATGCATGATATGCCATTTCAAAAAGGCTGGCATTCAAACTAAGCTTTGGAAAGATGTGTGACCAGAAAAAAGCCCGGAATACTACAATAGAAAAAAGCTTCTGACTTTTCCTATAACTTTAGTCAAAGGATTTTTGTCTTTATAGATACCTGAAAAAAGAACCCTTAAAATAGAACTCCCCTGTGGTCTCCTTGAAAACTTTTCCAGAGGACAACTGACCTCTTTTTGTTCTCACTTTACGCTACTATCAGTCATGAAGAAAATAATACTTTAAGAAACTCAAGGATATAAAGCAAAAAGTTGGTTAAAAGCATAAGAAACAGAGAAAAGAGAACAGGGCACATTCAGCTGTGAGGTCATATTGGATTACAGGGGAAGAAAGGAGCAAACTAAGGTTCTGTATTTTAAAAGAGGGCAAACTTTGATGAACAGAAGGAATCGTTAGTAAAGTCAATTGGACTGAAAAGCTCAGGGACCTGAATGCGAAAGAGGATGGGAATTTCTTCCAAACTGTTAAAACTATCAGGAGTTGTGTATCTCAAGAAAAGGAAAAGATCACAAAGAGAGTGTAAACCCAACTGAGTGAATAAGCAGTTCAAGAAAGGTATTATGAATAAGCAGAAAGCTTAGGGGGATGAAAAAAAGAAATTATTCCCTAAAAGGCAAGAGAGTGAGAAATTAAGTAAAAGTTAACGGAAGTCTATTTGAGGGCCTGGACGTCACTCTAGTAAAGTTTAAGAGAGTGAATCAAGTGGAAAAAAGGCATTTCAACCCTTCAAGTTAAATTAGAATTAGAGAAGGCCTTGTGAGAGTGTGAGGAGTGAGTAGACGACGTATACGGCTCCAAGGCAAATCAATGGTTTTCTTAAGGCTTTCAAAATGAAGATTCTTTTAATTTCATACACCAAGATCATGTTGATGCAGACAGGCTTGTGTTTTGCTACGCCATAGAGAGTGTGCAAGATTTTTCTGCTTTCTCCTAGGGCTGTGTGTGGATGGTAGTCCAGACTAGCAGAATTAAATTGCATTTTATCTTCTGGATCAGCTGTTCTAAAACTCAGCAGAGGAAGTGCTGTCAATTTTCTTTCATCCTTTTCAGACTTGAGGAAGGGAAGAAGCATGATTATTCTTCTATACTGCATTTTGGGATTAACAGTACTGTAATAGGAAATTGTATCCTTGTTGTATACTTACATGTTTGCTTTTCTTTGTGGTCTGTCCTGGGGTTTCAGCCTCACCATTTCAATATTGACTATTCAGCTGTCAATGCCTGAGGTTCAGGATTAAAAATATCAAAAAAAAAAAACCAACCAATCTTCACCCCCATAAAACTTCCTGAGCTCCTAGATATATCAAGTTACTACAATAGAGTAAAAATAGAGGAAATGGCAATAATCAAACCAAACCAAACCAAACCAAACCAAGCCAAACAAAACCACATACCTCCTCCCATCCCCCATTACAAACTGATTTACAGAAAATTTACTGTTTGAAATGAGAAAGAATGAATTAAGCCATACATTAAAAAGTGATGCAGAGAAGTCTACATTTCACACCACAAAAATAAATCCTCTTGACACTTCTTCTGTATTAATAATGTTTCTTTTACTCTATACGCTTCCTCAAGCAGCACTCAGGGCTTGGTAGCAATACTAGCTAGCTCTTCGTATCACCACATCCTGAAGAGCTTTGGGGATGATGTCATAGATAGGTAAACTGAAGCACAAAGAGGTAAGGTGAATCATCCAGAATCATTCCCACCCACGGCAATAAGAAAAGAATGCTGTTTTTCGAGTGACAGAGATTAAATATGCTTATTCTTCTGCGACTTAGTGGATCTAGCTCCTTTCTAATATCTCCCTCATTAAGTATCTAGTCAATACAGTACATATGGCAATGATGTTTCCTCACAATACTTAGTGAATTCAATAATGCAAATGTATTAGTTTGTAAGTAATTTTTCTCCTAAAGTCCAGAATATGGAAAATAGCCTTCCTTCATGGACTTTGGTTTTGCATTTATAGCCTGTGCTTATAGGTAAAAAGTCATCTGTCATTCAGAACCTGTGAAGATTGAATAAGTATGAGGGTAATCAAAGCAGAAGTTGAACCAAAAGCTCACTTTTTACCCTATGGTGTCCTACCCCTGCTTCATTCTTCCCCTTCAGTAACTTCCCCTTCTTGTTCTTCTCCTTCAGACCTTGCTTCTTCTGCTCTAGTTGTCTGCAAAACAGCTGAAGGTTTCCTCTTTTATGTTGATCATCTTATGGTACTGGTTTAATAAAGACTTATTTTTTAAGCATTGTTAGTTTCAAAGTTCAGGTTGTCTGAGATATGGGTTATCCTTATAATACCTCTCAGAGAATTTGAACTATGTCATCGCAACAATGTTCATCACAGTTTCCATTGAAATGATGTTTATCACTTTCCCTTGAGTGAAATTAATTGACTTGTGTGAACTTGATCCATCAAGTGCATGATGTACTATATAAACTTCAGAACAGAGCTCATTTTTAAGTACAGGAAATATAAGTCACGGTGAAAACTGGAAGTGAAAGATGCTGGCCTTGATAAAAGATGCACATTCAATTTAAATGAATTCATAGCTTCTAAAATGTTCATCACAATTTAAATGAATTCATAGCTCTGGAAATGTTCACCACTTTAAAACTACTTGAGATTCCTTTGTAAAAAACCTATTTATTGAGAGACTGTAAGGTTGCAGGAGCCTACTCTCACTAGGAAAGAAGAGATGATGCCATTGAGAAACTATTTTCATGTCTTTATTCTGCTTCTCTGTGCATGCTTGTTTAGATGAAATTCACCCTAGTATAAAGTGCCAACACAAAGCTTGTTTCTGGATTTAATAGGGCAGAAAGACAGGGTAGTACTTACCTTCTATGAAACAAGGTTTCTAATTGCTGTACTTGACTTCAACCCGATACATATGATCAATTTATGCTCTTTTTTTCTTTTAGGCCTTTCCCACTAGAAAGACCAACAGGGCTTTTCTATACGGTAATATGTGAAGTCTGGGCCCATGGTTTCTGTTCAGGGATAGATTTTGAGACCGTGTGTGTGTTCAGCCCAAATCCCACCTAAAGAGAAGTCTTCCTTTTTAGAAAATGCTACTGGGAAGGACTTTTGAATATTTAGGTTGGGTTTTGATTGTAGATAGTGAGCAGCGTATTTCACTTTGAAAAAAAAGAAAATGAGAAATGGTCCTGTATTTCATATCTCACTGAACTTAGGCAAGTAACCAACTGCACTTGTCAATGTTTTTTTAATGAGAAAATTGCTTTGCCAGCGCAAAAAGTTAAACTTATCAGAAAGGGCATCTTGCACTTTGTATGCTTTGCATATACTCAGATTATTCTCACTGAAGAGAATACTTGCTCAAAACAAACCCCAAATACAGCAACCTGAAATATACAGTTTAGCACACTCAGAGCTCAAAACTTCCTTTACAGCTTTAGCAGTCATCATTTGGATCAGATCTTGCAAGGGTTTAAGACAGCTTTGTACATCTGTACTTGAATAGCATTGTTTCATTATTGACAGTTTTTAAAAATCATTTAACCAATGCTTTTCAGTCATTAGGCAATATAGCTCTTTTCTACCTAGTCAAGAATAACTTGTAAAATAGGTGAAAGAATGCATATGTTTCAATGCAGGCTTGTTTTGCAGGTGGTGCACAGAAGAACCCTGTACTGTTGTGTGTATAAGTGTTTGGCAGGAAAATACATCAAGGAGATTGAATGTAGAAACGTAAATATAAACCTGTGAAAGGCTGGTATTGTGATCTGTCCAGAAAACAGTCACCAAATACAGTGTTAAATTCATGACCATTTTCTGGTTCATAAGCTTTGGAAAACATTGTTATTTATTATTCTCCTACATCCACAAGTCTGAAATCAATGCAATTTCCAAATCTACTCACTATATCTCTAGTTCTTAGTCTCTAGGTAGGAGTTCATTTCAGGAATGATTCCTACTGGAATTTTGGGTATTCAAAGCTAAAGATTTTTTATAGCCTAGTGGAAATAAATGGTAGCAAAGATACCAATTTATGTTCAGATTTAACCTAACAGCATACCACAGAACTGTGGTGACTTTTAGGGCCCACATTTACTTGGGAGTAATAAAAGACATTGCAATCCAGTTTGTGTATTAAGTCAGTCTCCAAACATCTTTACCTCACTTCACCAACAGAAATTCACTTATCATTAAGTTTCCGGTTAATCTTCATTCAGTTCTTCCTTTTAGTCTTTTTTACTACTTATATAATGCTTTTTCTCATTTAGCAATGATGCGGATACATGTCGTATCCAAAGCAGTGGGCCTTTGGCTGCTAAAAAAATGATAAGATAATTATATTTTATGTTAGAATATGACCTGGAATGAAACCCTCTGGGTGCAAAAGTGGCTATCATCTTTGTACTTGTCTCTGGAGTAAATACAGACCAAAATGTTTTCTGCTATCTGTTTACATCCTCAGCATTTCAGAACTTTATCGTATTTGTTTATATTTTAAACATTTGGTCATTTATGCAATAAAACGTGAATTCAGGTGATTTCAGTTTCTCATACACAGCTAGGAGGATGGGGTTTTCTGAGATACCTGGTATGCAAGTCCCTGTCTTCACTTGAGCTGCCAGTATTAATTTTCCTTTGAAACAAAAATTTCATTGTGGACCATTAACTCCAATTTTTCTGTATGACACTCACTGCAACTATCCTCCGCTGTCAAAAAAAATTATTTGTCTGACAATCAAAGATGTTTCTGCGAACTCACTGGCAACAGTGTCTCAAATACAGATTTTATAAATCCTATCTCACTATTTCTGCTTTCTTTCCGGTGTCCTTTCTGAAATTCCGATTTTTATTGTTAGGTCTTTTTAAGCTTCAAGAAGCAATTTTGAATCTCAAAGAAGGAAAAGACAGATAAACTTGATTAATTCCCTTTGGAAAAACAAACAAGCAAACAAACAAACCCCCAAATTGAATATATTTTTAGTTTGTATAAAATTTAAAATGTCTTTCCTTCTTGCTGAAAAGCTCACTTTATTCCTGTGGAAACTGAGCAGAAAAATGCCATAGGTTAGACACAGACTGCATAGTCTGTGTTGCAGATGAAATGTGTGAAGGCGGGATACTCTCCTGGAAGCTTTTGTAAACTGTCAAATATTGTATGCCAGTGACTCCAGTGGGCAAGAGAACACAATCCAGAAAGCTTTTGTCATGGGTTTTCTCTCATGTCATCCTACTTGACACTAAAGGCAGTAGCATCCCACATAAGCATGTCTTCTATTGCAGAGGATGATATTAATCTCTACACTAACAAGTTTTTACTGTTAATTTGAACCTGTTATTTTGTAGCTGCAAAAATATTTATTTGCACATCTTCACAAGTGTGTCTTTGTGAAACGTAAAGAACTCTTGCATGCAGAACTACGCAAATAATGCATTTACATACTTACTAGCTATTTTAATTTGGAAAAAAGCTTAGGGTTTTTCCCTCTTGTTTTGTTTTTTGTTTTGGTTTGTTTTGGTTTGCTTTGGTTTGCTTTGCTTTGTTTTGCTTTGCTTTGCTTTGCTTTGTTTTGTTTTGTTTTCACTGGGAAGAACAAAAAATCACATCTGCTCTAAATGGCATAGGTTTGTCATTTCTCAGCCTTTCCAAAAGGAAAACAATCAAACAGACAATTTATGAGGTTCAGATATTATGAGCTGGTCTAGTTTAGTTGTAGATACGTCCAAAGCCATTTATTTTCCTATAAAATATGAAAGCGTGGTTATTTACTCTTTAGTATAACTGTAGTTCCTTCAAAATGCAAAATACATTAAGTCTATTTTATATTGGTTAAAAAAGAGTTTTCCAAGACTTGATGCCTGGGATGTCTACCCTGTCTGGGAAATGTATTTACACAAGTATGATAAAATGCAGTTTAACACAGAAACTGTTTGGTAACATTAGTTAAACAATCTAATGTTCATAAGCATTTAATTGGGAGTATTACTTAGGGAGGCATCATGCTAATATACATCACTGCAATGAAGACACAGCAGCAAGATTGCAAACAGAAGTGTGGTTTGGCTTTTTTTTAAAGTTCAGGTGATAAATTAAAAAGGAAATAATTATTTGAAATAGGAAATATCCATAGATATGATGGAGCTTACATGTAATCAACAAGAAAGGAAAACTTGTTGTGTATGATTTCATGCTGTAAACATTTAGAAGATACCATTGGAAATGAATAATGGGAACTCTTTATCATTTCTGTTGACAATAAGACAAATATAGTTGTCGGAAACTATGGGAAGGAGATGACAGTTGGAATATACGAAAACAACAGTACTAAATAAATTTTAAAAGAGCATTAAAACAAAATGGCAGGAAGGTTGAGGAAGGGTGAACTTCATGTGGAAGAGTAAGCAATTTAATACAGTAGTGGGAGTGGTCTGAGTTACTGCACAAATAGATCACAAACACTATCATACGAACTCTAGTATCTGAAATAATAGAATTTTCTGTTTTAGCCCCAGGTGTGTGATTATCTGTTTGGTACATGAAAGTTTTTATTATTTGTGTTTGTGTACAAATCCTATCTACAAACCTAATCTTCAATCCGAGAATGCTGTATGTAATGAGAAAAAAAAAATCAGTCAAAACTGTATTATCTTGATTAAACAGAAGGTTTGAAGATTTACATATGAGAATCTCCTAAATGACAGGATTTGAATATACAGAATAGCTGTTATCTCAGATGTAGTTTATATTCACTCAAACTTCTTAACTTTAATCATTTTTATTCTTTACAATTACATCTCCCATTAAGTATTCTATAAACTGGCGATAAAGTGATTAATTATGAAACCTCTGAATCCTGTTTAAGACATTAATCATTTTGTGGTAAATTAGCTTAAGGCTTATTTTTCTTCAAATTTATAAGTTTCTGTTGTCTCTGTTTTCCATTTCATTGCTGTCTCTACATGAAGAAAATGACACCTTAGGTGTAAAACTGTTGTTGCAAAAATTCACAACATCTCAGTCAGAAATAGTTTCCTACTCAAAGACTCTAATGAAAGAATTCTAATACCTAAATGGTTGGTCTAGTTTCATTTCTGGTCAATTTTACTTATCAAACAAAAATTCTAAATTTTTATTAAAAATTATAAATTATGTACATATGCATGCTTAATATGTTTGTAATTAGTAAAATTTGTGCCTAAAATTAGAATTAGACCTTAGTAGTTTAGGGTTGTTTTCTGAATTCTCAGACTATGCTTTGAAGTTGCAGAGTCCACTCGTTATCATCTGGTTGTCATTTTCAAACAAACAACTGTTTTCACAAATATTGTGACTTAATACAAGAAACTGACCCAACAGGAGCAAGTTCGAAGTCTAACTGTTTAAAGCTAGATAATCAATTGAGCTAAACCAGTAAAACTCTGCTGAAATGAACGGAGTTATCTTTATAAATACAAGCTACAAATGCAGAATGCAAACAACTTTCCCTAGTTTAAATCCGTGCTAGGTATTAAACTGAAGAGCTACGAGGTCCCAAGTATCTCTCTTCCTCCCTTTATTCTGCTGTCCTTTTTTTCCCCTCCATCTTTCTTTCTGCATGAATTCTTACAGACATACATTTAACGTCAGTCAACATTGCTTTATGTAGAACATATTTGGTTCAACAATCTCATTACAGTTTCAAAAAAGTAGGTTTAACGAGTAAAGATAACTAGTAGAAATAAACGTATATTATGTTGACTTGTTACAAGATATAAACAAATTGTGCTCAACTGCATGAATAAAAATAACAACAGAAATGTGAAGTTGATTAACCATGTAATTAATTGACAAGCATCTAAACTCAGTTGCTAATAAGCATCATTACTGCATAGGGGTTTTATAGTCAGAATTTTGCTCACAACGGAGTTTCACCTTTCAAAAAGATTTTGGAGAGGATGCAGGCAAGTTATCACAAAATATCAAAGGGAAAATGTCTTTTTAGTAAGAGAATATTGTTTCAGAACACTGAGATATTTTAAGAGTGCAGTCATTTAAATTTATCAAAATGAGTGCTTGAGGAATGGCAGAAAGAAAACAGAAGATTCTAATTTGCTCCTTAACCAACAAAGACCTCAGCAAAGCAGCCGATGTAGCACAGACTGAGTTAGAATAGGATCTGTATTTTTAGATTTTATCAGTGAAGATACCGGAGCAGTGGTGCTGACACACACTACCAAAATAATTGGAAGGTCTAATTCCCAAGAGGACTTGACTTTACAGCTCTCTGTGCTCATGTGCTCTTCGGAGTTCATCACCACCCAGAAAACAAACCCAGTGTGGGCAATTGCTGGAAGAGAACATGGAACAAAATGGAAAACAGCACTACACATGATTTAGTCCACGGTGCAATCATGTGGTCAGTGCAATGCACACCTCTCTACACATTCCTTTTTCATCCTGTCTGAAAAAGGATGTAGTAGAACAGGAAAAATTATCTAGAAATACTGTTAAGAAAATCACAGATCCAAAATGCCTTCTGCAGGGGAAATTATTAAGGAAGATAGTGTGTGGATTAGTATTTTCCAGTCTAGAAAAGATAAAAACAGAGAAGCAGGGTGATGACGAAGTTGTGTGTAGCATTGGAAAGTGAAGGAGTGGCCATATTGCCTTCAGATATGATGAAGTGTGGACATCAGCTAGAACTAGGAAACAGGTTCAGAGCAAACAAGAGGAGGTACTTCTTTACACTGTTATTAGATCTAAGTGGTGGATTTCCTTGCCAACAGACGTTTCAGATGCTAAAAATTAACATGGATATAGAGAGTGAGCTGAGGGAAATTCATAGTGAAAAAGAAACACCAAGTGCTGTTATATAAAACGCCATGAATTATCTGGATCAGGAAGCACCTGAAAAGAGGCTTCCCAGAGGGGGAAGATTCTGAACAAATAGTCCTGTTCTTATGTTTTTTCAGGGTGTCATAGTTAGAGAAGATAATGGACTAGAAAGATGTTATAGTGGTGGCCTCTCTCTCTGTCTTCATGATTTGGTTCCTTGCAGCACAAACGTCTAACTTAGAGTACAGCATTAAAATCAGGGGCAAAAATGTGAAACCCCATGGTTCACCTTTTACAGGAACTCCTACTCAGCCATCAAGTCTTTCGACCATCATCTTGTTTACACATGGCATATCTGAGGCAGTAATTGTTTTATGATCAGATCTTCAAAAAATAATTTATCTTATAAATTGCCTGAATCATGTCATCTATGTAGNTTCCTTCAATTTTTTTTTTCAGAAACATTGAATGGGGTAATGTTTTTCCTGATGTTCAGTTAATATTAGGTATTTCTGTAAACAAACTTTCCTCATGTCAGTAGCTAAGTAGAACAAACTTTTGAATAGAGCTGCCTTTCCCTTCCCCTGAAGATAACCCTTCATGGTTTGTTTTGTTCTGTTTCTTTCTTTTTCTTTCTTTTTTCTCCAAGGTCTCATTTTGTTATAGAGGTGTCTGAAATAAACTGTTATGATTATAGTGTTTTATATTTAGAAATCCCAATCTAATTTATTTAATCTATTAATAAAGTCTCTTGATATTTCAGTGTGATGGGGAGGCATTGTTTTTACTCAGAGGAGTCAGAAGCAAAATGAAAAAGAGAAAGGGCATTCTCACTTGCAAATGACAAGAAATCGTCAATACAAGGCAGTGAATCTATCCGAAAAAGATCTAAAAAAGTGGATAAGATAAAATGGATCGTTAGAAGGACAGGAAGATGGGAAATTCAAGTATTAATATTGCCTATAAGAACGTCAGTTGCACAACATTAAACGAATAAATATTTCTGGTTGGGATATGGTCTTAAGAATTTTCTCTCAGAATTTCAATTGAAATATGATGAGTTCTATGATATTGTTTTTTATTGTAATCTCAGGTTTTCATTTTTAAATAATTCTGATTGCTATCTTTTTGTACCAAACTCACTTTCATTATATTAAGATGTTCTGTAGACGGGGTGAATCACAGCAGTGCAATATTTTTTGGTTTGTTTCGTATATGCTACCTGTAAATTTATGTCAATAAGTTCTTTCTTTTGACTTCTATGAACTTTGGTTAGCTCCCGAATTACTCAAACTCATTCATTGTCTTGTTATATTTGCTGGGAAGTTTACTTTATAGTATTGATGGATTATTGGTAGCAGTAGGCAGACTTTTGAAGGAAATATAAAATCTTGAAGAATTTAAAACAAATAGCTTTTCAAACTGTTGTCAAATTTACCTATATGATTTTATCTCCAGACACCTGGGAAAGCATCCAGATTAACAGCATATTAGAAAACAATTGTACATTCAATGGCACAGTATGTGTCATTGACATGGAGGCTTTTCCATAGGTATCTTTCTTAGTCTTGCTACTTGAGGCATAAAACAATATTTGAATTGATTTGAGATAGCTAATGTAACATGTTCAGAAGACAACTGCTCCACCATATATCTCAGATCTTATTTGTAAATTTGAATAACTACTTCCTGTTTTTACTTCCTCACTAGGAGTAGTGCATCTAAACACTGTATAAGAAATACCGAGGAGAATCTTAGACAGCTATGAGTTCTTCCCAGAATATGATGGTCCCATACCCTTTGGGAGCAGCAGCTGGAAAACAAGTGAGTTTCCATAACATGCCTCAAACGACAATAGGTATTCACATATGTGCAACTGAACTGCTGCCGGAGTTTTCAAGAGCTGCTGCTAAATGTTAAAGCACAAGACCTAGTGAGGTGCCTAAAAACCATGCTTATGATTCTTATGACTTTTAAAATGATTTTATGACTTTCATATCTTACAGAACTGTATTCACTCTGTGCCAAGTGAGGAGATTTTAAATATATACATTTTTCTTTTTGTTTAGTGGTGCAGTGCAGAGTCAGAAGTATGTCTCTTTTGAGTCTTTCGAAAACCAGTAATGCAGTTCTATGAGAGACACATAAGTCTCAGATCTCTTGCTCTTATGGGGCTTCATGAAGATTTTTGCTCTCCAGCTAGAGTATTTACACAATATTAAAAGAGGCATGGCATGTTGGAAAGCTGTTTTTCAAATCTTTTTATATTGATAGACTTTGCAAGACTGAATGAAGAAGTGATTTGGAAGGGGTAGCTTCTGAAAAATAAGAAAGGAAAATGGGATAAGCTTCAGCTTATTGACAAAACACACACACAAAGGAATAAAAATTATTTCCAACCAGGGCCTGTGTGCACTTGTGGAAGTCAGCCTGTTTTTCAGCCTAGTTTGAATAAAGTTGGACCAAAATCATAAATCATAAATCCAGTTGAAGGGCAGGATTTATTAGCATAAGTCCAAATAGGAACTAAATTTCTAGGACTAGACCAGCTTGTTTTTCACTGTGAACAGATGCAAGTAGTGTAATTAATATAATTAATATAATTGTTTTTAAGTGTCCACACTGACCACAGAGATGCTTTCCTAGGACTTACCTCATTTTGTCCTTTACTGTCACTGCAGTGAGATCACAACTGGGATAAACTCCAAGAGACTGTAGACATCATTTAGAATCAAAAACAACTATAAACCTTAAGGAAAGTTAAGAAATGCTTCCTTTGTTAAAAACTCCAAATACATTTTGTTATTGCTACAGTGCAATAATGCAGCTATCACTGTTACCAACAGTGGATGATTACACTAAAAAGAGTCCTGCTTGTAACAGAAACATTTACACTGAGTTGCCTTAAGTAAGCTTAATTCTAATTATGCTCTTTGTTCTTAGGTGGATTGAAACCCTATGACAGGTTAATCCTACAAAGACAGTAGATATCTCAGTATATTTTCAGTGTTTGTCATACTTACCTTAATATTTTGTGATTTTTAAAGTTGTTCTTAATTGGCGTCTCTTCTCAGCAAAATTGCTATGAATGTAACCATGTAGGCACTTAAATTTGCAGGTAAGTTTCTGACTTCATAATTTGAAACCTTGTCCAGGAATATTTTTCTTTAACTTTTTGAAATGAGGGCTACCATCTAAAAGTGTTGATAATATTTTCACAAAAATAAAATATTTCCAGAATAATTTTCTATTTAGAAAATAGAAGAATATCCAAGAAGCAGAAAGAGGCAGAACAGGAAAGGAGTTAACTTTTTTTTTTTTCTTTGAGTAAATATGGAATGGGAAGATACAGAGACCTTTTATGATTCCATAATGGCCAAAATGTGTTACACTTTGCTCATAAATCAAAGGGTTGAAAGCTGCAAAAGCTTCAATATTGAAGAGAGCTGCTCAGAGCCAGGAAAATGTCAACCTTTCTTTCAAGGTTCAACAATATCCTTCTGCTTCTTATCTCATGCAGGCATTATACTAGTCATTCAAATCCCTGGGATGTCTAGGATACTGACTTTTGTACAGCATCAAAAATACTGGGTCAACTATGAATAAATGTAACAAAAAAAGAAGGTTAAAAGGTCTAGAGAAACAAAATGGGTAAAACTGTAGTTGGATGAGTATCATGGAGGTTTCTTTGGTGCCACAAGAATACCCCCCACAGAATATCAACACATGTGTTCACTTTAAGGAGAATGGCCCAGCTTAGCAAAAGTATGGGGTCAAAGATCAAGATAGCATTCAGATATAACATCAGCCAAATATTAAAAAAAATATATATATATTTGTGGAGTGAAACCTTGTCATTGTTTCTACTGAGTAAGCAGAAACTTACAAACGAAGAAGAAAACGACAATTCAGCTAAAATATCTCATTAAGCAAAATATACTTTACCTTATCTTAATATTCAGAATTTTATCCAATTTTTCTAGACTCCTATTGTCTTAGGATGGAACTTAAAAGCATGGTAACTTTTCTTGAACATAAAGTTTGGCTGCAAATTTTCCCCTCAAGAATTAAAAATAAGTCTAAATCTTCTTAAAAAAATCTGGTGGAAGATTTTTGCTGTCTTGATCAATATTTAATCTTCTAAAATGTTATCTTCCTGAACTACAGATATACTTTAATGTTTTGTATCTACTTCTATGGAAAATGATAGATTTTTACAAATCTTTTTGCTTGTGGTCAACTATAGTTTTACTTTATGTCAAAGCAAGTTATACGACAGATAATAAATGAAGCAAGACTCTTAAAATTGTTTCTCTCTCTGAAGTTTACCTTTTTTCCTGTGTAGAAGAAAAATCTCAAATAGTTCCAGAGCAACAATAATAAAAATAATCTCTGGTTTATACTTCAGCTGAAGGTGACTGAGAATTTTTCTTGGTTTGTAAGCAACAGCTCAGTCTTCTGTTGTCCCTCTGACTGAGAGTGTCATCCAGTCACCGAATAGTCGTTGAATCCCAGGTGAAACTTACATTTTCTTATGTTCCCAGAATTTGTCTTGAGCAAGTGTTTGTGAATATTTCTGGAAAGAATAACTGCTTAACAGCAGAAAGAGAACTCTAAATTAGGATATACTTGTCTCTTAAAAGCAAGAGAGGAAAAGAATTTAAGCATACCAAATAGTGCAGCCTGATTTATGATTTTGACTCATAGCCAGTTCAAGTTCGTGTAAACAAGTTGAGTGACAAAGCTGACTACATGAGTACAACGGTTTCTGCTGAACTACATTTCTTTGCACTTCACTTTTCTTTGGGGGAGTGTACTAGGTCATGACGCAATGAGTATGCTTGTACAATTGAAAGATCTGACACATTTCTTGCTGAAACTATTACATAAAGTGTCAAATAATAAAGATTATAAAAGAATGGCTAGATTCCTATTAGGTGAGACTTCCATCAAGGAATATATAACACTGTTGTTCATAGATATACACATGTGTATCTCAATATGTGTGTGTGCAGATATATACACAAAATATAGGTTTATGAATGCAATTACTATGTATATTGATTCTGCATTTGGGAGTGAAGCAACAGCTGGAATAATATGTACTTCAGTGTACTGGTTTGGTCTGTTAAACTTGCAGTTGAGGATGATTATACAGATGCATGTTATGCTACTAGCTAGAGGTGATGAGCGTTTTTCTGAACAGTGCATACAATACTACATGCACGTATTTTCTACACGCCTGTACTCTATGCGAGAAAACCTGTCATCTGATACAGATGTGCAAGCTGAAAAAATGTGTGAAGAACAGTTTCTTATAGTCTCCAACTCTCATTAAGTCAGTGTACTATTTCCTAGAACGGAGATCATTTGGATCAGTCCCTTATAACGCAAATACACTATCTGAAAAGTAAATTATGTAAGTAACACAAGAAATAATAACATGATAAGTTCTTTTTGTGGAATAAAATCAGTGATTTATTTTCAAGATTGCTTTTAGTTTAATGGAACGAGAAGATTACTTCATTCGGTGGTAACCAAAATTCAGTATGTTTGACTTTTTTAGCTGGAAGACTGAAGTCTTAACTTTTTATCATTATGTGAGCTGAAAGAGGTCATGTACGCTTGATGTGCGTGTGGCACTTTAAAAGCACTATTTCCAACTTAATTTTCTACTAGCAAAATCCCTCAGAAAATAGAATTATCCCCTCAAATGAATTCATTTTTTGTTTATCTTAGCTAAATGCAGAGGAATTAAAGCTACAAAACTGGAGTTCCTAAACAGTTTATAACCAGATCTAGAAAGCAAAGAAATATGCTCCATATTTTTTATTTTCATTCATGGGTTCAAAAATAATTTACACAGTGACTTAGTAGATGATGTGTAGCCTAAGCAGAGTTCATAGAAGGCAGATTTAGTTCGAATTTTGCTCAATCCAGAAAAGAAACAGACTTGCCTGACCTGAAACTAGTTATAGAAACCGCAGCACGGCCTTTTTACAATTAAATTGAGGCTTCAGTGACAGATTATGACTCAGCTGAGTACCTGAAAACTTTCTCAGCCTCTTACACTGAACTCACACGTCTGTATACGTACAGGTTACTTCTTCCTCTTTTGGTTCACAGGAATTAGCATGCTGAATGTATTTCCTGCCAGTTAAACTCTTGTATGGATTCCATACATTAAACACACTTTTTCTAGTCAAACATACACACTATAGGTCTGAATAGGGAGCCCATGATGCTTCGTCACTGTCTGTGTAGAAATCAAAAGTTGTATCACGGTAATTGCTAACACGCTGCATGCAGAGCTGCAAAAGACCAGCATGTGGATGGGATGCTCACTTCTTATTCTGGTGGCTGCAATAGGGATACACGAGCTTCCAGCTCCCCAAGCTGGACCGTGCAGTGGCTCAGGAAGGGAGTGCACCCCAGGACTCCCATTCTCAATTGCCTTCAAAATCTACCTACACCATAGCTTAGAGCACTCGTAGAAAGAGTGCTTTGTGCCAGGGAACCTCCCCCCAGCAGTCACCTGTACATGTTCCAGGGTTGCATCTGTCTACTCAGGTGATAGACACTGAGTTAGTAAATGTGACGATGATAATTCATCTACGCCATTACAGAAGAAGACCTTCTGGTCGTGAGATGTCACTGTAGCAGCAGCTCTACAGAGCTCTCCCCTTTACATGTCATGGCTAAAATTTACCTGAAGGTCCAAATATTTCCCAGTGTCTGAAATGTTGATTTGTGTCATTTCATTGTCAACTCTTTTTCCTAAAGGAGATTTTTCTGCATTTCAGTATTTGGAAGGACTAGTGTGGCAGTGTCCTTCAGTTCTGTACAGAAGCATAATTTGATCTGTCCTGCTGGATGAATGTTCATTAGTTCAACATTCAGTCTGGTTAGTCCAGGCTATATGCATTCATACACACTGTAGAAAGTGGTGAATAAAAGATAAAAATGGGGGTTAAAAGATATTAGTGAAGCTGTTATGATGTTTACAGCTTTGTAGATCTCTACTGTGACAAAAATATCTTGCACTTCTCATAGTGAAAAAATGTATGCCGGTATTTGAAACAAACATTTGCAATTATTTTGAACTAAGTGCTTTTTCCTCTCTTTGCCTCTGCTTTCTCTTTGACTCAAGTACTGTAAGCTCACCTTTTGCCAATGAAAAGAAGCTTCTCCAAAGCAGTGTTATTTTGCACTGTGGAATGCAGGCACGTACAAGACAGTATGCTCACACTCGGCCAAAAGAAGGTGAAGGAGAAACTCTGCCTTGTTTGAGCTACAGTGAAATCCCAGACGTAATAACTGTCCCTGAAACTGAAAATCTGCTAGGCAGCTTGTCAAAACAGACTGTGACTGGGAGCTGGAGTAAAATATCTGACCATAATAATTAAAGATGACAAAAACTTAAAAAGTAGATGAAACAATTTGTTTTAGTGGGTGAAAAGTATTTTCACCTGAATATTTTCACTCTGATGTGTTACAAATCCTGTTGGCAAAGTTATCAGGGACTCAGAGTTGAAGTGCTGATTTTTTCTTGATTTTACGTTGCAAATCCATACTTTTTTTTAAGGCCAAATGAGTAGAAATAAAAAAGTATTAATTAAACTTCTCTTTCCACATGAAAGGATTCACTGAAAGAACATGAAAGAAAAGAAGAGTGAATTAGAACAGAAGTTATTTCAAATGTCTTTACTGTCTCATCAGAGATGAGGCAAAAATATGCATACGGTATACATCAGCTTCCTTACAAAATGAGGATTCTTCACAACAAGAAGGAAGAAAAAAAACAACTTCAAACCCACATTGTACAAACTTGCCAAGAGCTTTGTCATTCTATTTGGTGTTACAGTAAATATACACTGCATACTATTTCTTTCCTTCACCTTTCCACCTTCTCCCCCTTGTTGTCTGTAACAACATGAAAATTTTAACATTGCAATAAAGCGTGCAGAGTTCAGAAGTCCCAAAATGGAAGTTTCCAGAAAAATTTTGGGCTCCTGATGTGTATGTTTTATTCAATATATTATAATTTTTAATTTTATGATCACACCCTACTTCTGCAGGGGTCATCTTTCATCTGGCAGAGTTTATTCCCCAAAGGGACAAATATCTTTTTACTAGTTTAGCAGATGTGCATCATCTGGTATTGTTTTCAAAGCGCAATGAGGGTGACAGGTCTCTGCCCTTATTCTCTCCAAAGGAACCACAGCAGGGGTAAGTCTGTATGGCCCTAGAGTAGGACTAGATATATTGTTTTAATCACTATTTTTCCTAGAAGATGAAACTGCTCTGATGAGGAAACCTCGGAGTCAAATCATTTAGATGTCCAGGGAAAGCCTGAACAGCTTTTATGAATCTAGACTTAGCTTCATGCCTTTTGAGTTCTTCCTGATACTGATAACAGTAACACAGACTGCTTTGCTCTTAAAATAATTCTGCTGTGCTGATGCAGCAGAAAACCAGAACCAGACAATTTGCCCTTCATCCACAGCACATCAAAGGGTGTATTTTCTACAGATACTAGAAACATTTGTTTCTCCTTCAAGGTGCCAGTGAAAGTGTAATTTATATATATATTGTAAGCAACTCGTCTTAGCAGAAAATCTGGATTTTTCAGAGTAACAAATGTGTCTAAGAACAAAAAGATTCTTGTTCTTTTATCACAGTTTAAATCCTAGAATAATCATAAGAGCTATAGCATGGTTGTTTAAAAGAAAAAAGTACAGAGAACAAATGCATCTCTGTAACTGGAGTTCATTTACTTTTTTTTTTTTTTTAATTAAAAGAAAATGTATCAGATTGATTAAAGGCATGTTTAATAAAATGTGGAAGACTGTAGTTGATACCAGGATAATTAGGTTTAATGTTAAAGTTTTCTTAAGATTTTATTTTTGTTGTGATCCATTTAATCATCAGAAACTTGTAACTGTGCAAGCTAGATTTCTATAGAAAGATACCTTAAAGCTCTATCAGATGTGAAAGGTGACCATAGAGGGAATTGGTAGAGCCATTACTGTGTCAGATGAACACAGAAACTTCTATCATTAACCTAAATCTAAACATTCTAAATTCTATTTCATCTTATAATTGTCTATAAAAATGAAACCCTAAACTGAGAGCGGTTAGACCACACCTTAAGCACATTTAGAAACTCAGTTTAATATACAATATGATAGTCTGTTTGCACAGAAAACAAACATTCACCTACACACCCTCTGAATCAATTTTCATTGAAAGCGGTGTATATCATAATGAAATCCTACTTTTGCTAGGTTTGCCAATAGATGGATGTTGCCATTTAACTGGAGCTCGCGATCACAACCAGAGTAGTTGCTTGGCCACTACCTCTCCTCACCCCAAGCCTGCCCCCAAATAGGTGAGAGAATCA